>JBBDGT010000420.1:0-60872 GCA_037306005.1 Rhinophrynus dorsalis | reverse complement strand
TCTCACCTTTCCTATGGACACAATGCCCTCACCTTTCCTATGGATACAATGTTCTCACCTTTCCTATGGACACAATGTTCTCACCTTTCCTATGGACACAATGTTCTCACCTTTCCTATGGACACTATGTCCTCTCCTTTCCTATGGACACAGTGTCCTTACCTTTCCTATGGACACATTGTCCTCACCTTTCCTATGGACACAGTGCCCTCACCTTTCCTATGGACACAATGTTCTCACCTTTCCTATGGACACATTGTCCTCACCTTTCCTATGGACACAGTGCCCTCACCTTTCCTATGGACACAGTGTCCTCTCCTTTCCTATGGACACAATGTCCTCACCTTTCCTATGGACACAGTGTCCTCACCTTTCCTATGGACACAATGTCCTCTCCTTTCCTATGGACACAATGTCCTCTCCTTTCCTATAGACACAATGTCCTCACCTTTCCTATGGACACAATGTCCTCACCTTTCCTATGGACACAATGTCATCACCTTTCCTATGGACACAGTGTCCTCACCTTTCCTATGGACACAATGTCCTCTCCTTTCCTATGGACACAATGTCCTCTCGTTTCCTATGGACACAGTGTCCTCTCCTTTCCTATGGACACAGTGTCCTCTCCTTTCCTATGGACACAATGTCCTCATCTTTCCTATGGACACAGTGTCCTCACCTTTCCTATGGACACAATACCCTCACCTTTCCTATGGACACAGTGTCCTCACCTTTCCTATGGACACAGTGTCCTCACCTTTCCTATGGACACAATACCCTCACCTTTCCTATGGACACAATGTCCTCACCTTTCCTATGGACACAATGTCCTCACCTTTCCTATGGACACAGTGTCCTCTCCTTTCCTATGGACACAATACCCTCACCTTTCCTATGGACACAATGTCCTCTCCTTTCCTATGGACACAGTGTTCTCACCTTTCCTATGGACACAATGCCCTCTCCTTTCCTATGGACACAATGTCCTCACCTTTCCTATGGACACAGTGTCCTCTCCTTTCCTATGGACACAATACCCTCACCTTTCCTATGGACACAATGTCCTCACCTTTCCTATGGACACAGTGTCCTCACCTTTCCTATGGACACAATGTCCTCTCCTTTCCTATGGACACAATGTCCTCTCCTTTCCTATAGACACAATGTCCTCACCTTTCCTATGGACACAATGTCCTCACCTTTCCTATGGACACAATGTCATCACCTTTCCTATGGACACAGTGTCCTCACCTTTCCTATGGACACAATGTCCTCTCCTTTCCTATGGACACAATGTCCTCTCGTTTCCTATGGACACAGTGTCCTCTCCTTTCCTATGTACACAGTGTCCTCTCCTTTCCTATGGACACAATGCCCTCTCCTTTCCTATGGACACAGTGTTCTCACCTTTCCTATGGACACAGTGTCCTCACCTTTCCTATGGACACAATGTCCTCTCTTTTCCTATGGACACAATGTCCTCACCTTTCCTATGGACACAGTGTCCTCTCCTTTCCTATGGACACAATACCCTCACCTTTCCTATGGACACAGTGTCCTCTCCTTTCCTATGGACACAATGTCCTCTCCTTTCCTATGGACACAATGTCCTCTCCTTTCCTATGGACACAATGTCCTCACCTTTCCTATGGACACAATGTCCTCTCCTTTCCTATGGACACATTGTCCTCACCTTTCCTATGGACACAATGTCCTCTCCTTTCCTATGGACACAGTGTCCTCACCTTTCCTATGGACACAGTGTCCTCTCCTTTCCTATGGACACAATGTCCTCACCTTTCCTATGGACACAATGTCCTCACCTTTCCTATGGACACAGTGTCCTCACCTTTCCTATGGACACAGTGTCCTCACCTTTCCTATGGACACAGTGTCCTCACCTTTCCTATGGACACAGTGTCCTCACCTTTCCTATGGACACAGTGTTCTCACCTTTCCTATGGACACAGTGTCCTCACCTTTCCTATGGACACAATGTCCTCTCCTTTCCTATGGACACAGTGTCCTCACCTTTCCTATGGACACAATGTCCTCTCCTTTCCTATGGACACAATACCCTCACCTTTCCTATGGACACAATGTCCTCACCTTTCCTATGGACACAATGTCCTCACCTTTCCTATGGACACAGTGTCCTCTCCTTTCCTATGGACACAATGTCCTCTCCTTTCCTATGGACACAGTGTCCTCACCTTTCCTATGGACACAGTGTCCTCTCCTTTACTATGGACACAGTGTCCTCTCCTTTACTATGGACACAGTGTCCTCACCTTTCCTATGGACACAGTGTCCTCACCTTTCCTATGGACACAATACCCTCACCTTCCCTATGGACACAATGTCCTCACCTTTCCTATGGACACAATGTCCTTACCTTTCCTATGGACATAATGTCCTCACCTTTCCTATGGACACAATGTCCTCACCTTTCCTATGGACACAATGTCCTCACCTTTCCTATGGACACAATGTCCTCTCCTTTCCTATGGACACAATGTCCTCACCTTTCCTATGGACACAATGTCCTCACCTTTCCTATGGACACAATGTCCTCTCCTTTCCTATGGACACAGTGCCCTCTCCTTTCCTATGGACACAATGTCCTCACCTTTCCTATGGACACAATGTCCTCTCCTTTCCTATGGACATAATGTCCTCACCTTTCCTATGGACACAATGTCCTCTCCTTTCCTATGGACACAGTGCCCTCACCTTTCCTATGGACACAATGTCCTTACCTTTCCTATGGACATAATGTCCTCACCTTTCCTATGGACACAATGTCCTCTCCTTTCCTATGGACACAGTGTCCTCACCTTTCCTATGGACACAATGTCCTCTCCTTTCCTATGGACACAGTGTCCTCTCCTTTCCTATGGACACAATGTCCTCACGTTTCCTATGGACACAATGTCCTCTCCTTTCCTATGGACACAGTGCCCTCTCCTTTCCTATGGACACAATGTCCTCACGTTTCCTATGGACACAGTGTCCTCACCTTTCCTATGGACACAGTGTCCTCACCTTTCCTATGGACACAATGTCCTCACCTTTCCTATGGACACAATGTCCTCACCTTTCCTATGGACACAGTGTCCTCACCTTTCCTATGGACACAATGTCCTCACCTTTCCTATGGACACAATGTCCTCACCTTTCCTATGGACACAATACCCTCACCTTTCCTATGGACACAATGTCCTCTCCTTTCCTATGGACACAATGTCCTCACCTTTCCTATGGACACAATGTCCTCACCTTTCCTATGGACACAATGTCCTCACCTTTCCTATGGACACAATGTCCTCTCCTTTCCTATGGACACAATGTCCTCTCCTTTCCTGTGGACACAATGTCCTCTCCTTTCCTATGGACACAGTGTCCTCCTTTCCTATGGACACAATACCCTCACCTTTCCTATGGACACAATGTCCTCACCTTTCCTATGGACACAATGTCCTCTCCTTTCCTATGGACACAGTGTCCTCACCTTTCCTATGGACACAGTGTCCTCACCTTTCCTATGGACACAGTGTCCTCACCTTTCCTATGGACACAGTGTCCTCTCCTTTCCTATGGACACAGTGTCCTCACCTTTCCTATGGACATAATGTCCTCACCTTTCCTATGGACACAATGTCCTCTCCTTTCCTATGGACACAGTGTCCTCACCTTTCCTATGGACACAGTGTCCTCACCTTTCCTATGGACACAGTGTCCTCACCTTTCCTATGGACACAGTGTCCTCTCCTTTCCTATGGACACAGTGTCCTCACCTTTCCTATGGACACAGTGTCCTCACCTTTCCTATGGACATGTCCTCACCTTTCCTATGGACATAATGTCCTCACCTTTCCTATGGACACAATGTCCTCTCCTTTCCTATGGACACAATGTCCTCACCTTTCCTATGGACACAATGTCCTCACCTTTCCTATGGACACAATGTCCTCTCCTTTCCTATGGACACAGTGCCCTCACCTTTCCTATGGACACAATGTCCTCTCCTTTCCTATGGACACAATGCCCTCACCTTTCCTATGGACACAATGTCCTCACCTTTCCTATGGACACAATGTCCTCTCCTTTCCTATGGACACAGTGTCCTCACCTTTCCTATGGACACAATGTCCTCACCTTTCCTATGGACACAATGTCCTCTCCTTTCCTATGGACACAGTGTCCTCTCCTTTCCTATGGACACAATGTCCTCACGTTTCCTATGGACACAGTGTCCTCACCTTTCCTATGGACACAATGTCCTCTCCTTTCCTATGGACACAGTGTCCTCACCTTTCCTATGGACACAATGTCCTCACCTTTCCTATGGACACAATGTCCTCACCTTTCCTATGGACACAGTGTCCTCTCCTTTCCTATGGACACAATGTCCTCTCCTTTCCTATGGACACAATGTCCTCACCTTTCCTATGGACACAATGTCCTCACCTTTCCTATGGACACAATGTCCTCACCTTTCCTATGGACACAGTGTCCTCACCTTTCCTATGGACACAATGTCCTCACCTTTCCTATGGACACAATGTCCTCACCTTTCCTATGGACACAATGTCCTCTCCTTTCCTATGGACACAGTGTCCTCTCCTTTCCTATGGACACAATGTCCTCACCTTTCCTATGGACACAATGTCCTCACCTTTCCTATGGACACAATGTCCTCTCCTTTCCTATGGACACAATGTCCTCACCTTTCCTATGGACACAGTGTCCTCACCTTTCCTATGGACACAATGTCCTCTCCTTTCCTATGGACACAGTGTCCTCTCCTTTCCTATGGACACAGTAACATAGTAACATAGTAAATTAGGTTGAAAAAAGACACAAGTCCATCAAGTTCAACCTTCGCTTCATACCTCAGTAACTAAGAATTTTATAGCTTTCCTGCTACCAATTAAATTAGTCTTTATCAGACCTTCCTGATCTGCCTACTGATAAACAGTATAACTCTGTATGTTCCCTTTTGAAAGAAATGTATCTAATCTTCTCTTAAATGTGTCCATTGTATCTGCCATAACTACCTCCCTGGGCAATGAATTCCACAATTTGACAGACCTTACCGTAAAAAAACCCTTCCTCTGCTGAAGTTTAAACCTCCTTTCCTCTAATCTCAAGAGGTGTCCCCTGGTCACCTGAGCAGGCCTTGGAATAAATAGCTCACCGCAGAGATCCTTGTATTGACCTCTCATATACTTGTACAATGTGATAAGGTCTCCTCTTAGTCGTCTTTTCTCTAGAGTAAATAAACCAAGTTTGTTTAGTCGTTCCTCATATGTCAAGTCCTCCATTCCCTTAATTAATTTTGTTGCTCTCCGCTGTACCCTCTCTAGTTCTAGTATATCCTTTTTCAGAACCGGTGCCCAAAATTGCACTGCATACTCAAGGTGAGGTCTTACCAATGATTTGTATAATGGCAAAATAATGTTATCCACTCTTGCTTCAATACCTCTTTTTATGCAAGACAGGACTTTGTTTGCCTTTGCTACTGCTGTTTGACACTGGTCACTGTTTCCAAGTTTGTAGTTGACAAGGATACCCAGGTCTTTTTCTAGCAACGAGTCACCTAAAATTATTCCATTAAGTTTATAAGTAGCCTTGGGATTGTTTCCTCCCAAATGCATGACTTTACACTTCCCCACATTAAACTTCATATTCCACATGTTTGCCCAATCTGACATTGTATGTAAGTCCCTCTGTAGAGAGAAAATATCCTGTTCTGAATTAATGACTTTGCATAATTTAGTATCATCTGCAAATATTGATATTTTGCTTTCTATATCTATTTCCAGGTCATTTATAAACATGTTAAAAAGCAGCGGACCCAATACTGAACCCTGAGGTACTCCACTCTCCACTTTAACTATACTGGAGAATTTTCCATTTACAACCACACACTGTTCCCTATCCTACAACCAGTTTTGTATCCAATTGCAAAGGTTATCTCCTAGCCCCAATTTCCTTATTTTATACACCAGCCTTCTGTGTGGTACTGTATCAAATGCCTTTGCAAAGTCTAGATATACTACATCTACTGCCTTGCCATTGTCAAGGTTGCTGCTTACCTCCTCATAGAAGCTGAAAAGATTAGTTTGGCATGACCTATTCTTCATAAAACCATGTTGATTCGTGCTAATGATCTTATTTTTTGTGTTGTAATCCTGAATATAGTCCCTTATTATGCCTTCTAATAGTTTTCCCACTACAGAGGTCAAACTCACTGGTCTATAATTCCCAGGTTCTGTTTTAGTTCCCTTCTTAAATAGAGGCACTATGTTAGCTCTTCGCCAATCCTGTGTCCTCACCTTTCCTATGGACACAATGTCCTCACCTTTCCTATGGACACAATACCCTCACCTTTCCTATGGACACAGTGTCCTCTCCTTTCCTATGGACACAATGTCCTCTCCTTTCCTATGGACACAGTGTCCTCTCCTTTCCTATGGACACAGTGCCCTCTCCTTTCCTATGGACACAATGTCCTCACCTTTCCTATGGACACAATGTCCTCACCTTTCCTATAGACACAATGTCCTCTCCTTTCCTATGGACACAGTGCCCTCTCCTTTCCTATGGACACAGTGTCCTCACCTTTCCTATGGACACAGTGTCCTCACCTTTCCTATGGACACAATGTCCTCACCTTTCCTATGGACACAATATCCTCTCCTTTCCTACGGACACAGTGTCCTCTCCTTTCCTATGGACACAATGTCCTCTCCTTTCCTATGGACACAATGTCCTCTCCTTTCCTATGGACACAGTGTCCTCACCTTTCCTATGGACACAGTGTCCTCTCCTTTCCTATGGACACAGTGCCCTCTCCTTTCCTATGGACACAGTGCCCTCTCCTTTCCTATGGACACAATGTCCTCACAGTGCCCTCTCCTTTCCTATGGACACAGTGCCCTCTCCTTTCCTATGGACACAATGTCCTCACAATGTCCTCACCTTTCCTATGGACACAATGTCCTCTCCTTTCCTATGGACACAGTGTCCTCTCCTTTCCTATGGACACAGTGTCCTCACCTTTCCTATGGACACAGTGTCCTCACCTTTCCTATGGACACAGTGTCCTCACCTTTCCTATGGACACAATGTCCTCACAATGTCCTCACCTTTCCTATGGACACAATGCCCTCTCCTTTCCTATGGACACAATGCCCTCTCCTTTCCTATGGACACAATGTCCTCACCTTTCCTATGGACACAATGCCCTCTCCTTTCCTATGGACACAATGTCCTCACCTTTCCTATGGACACAATGTCCTCACAATGTCCTCACCTTTCCTATGGACACAATGTCCTCACAATGTCCTCACCTTTCCTATGGACACAATGTCCTCTCCTTTCCTATGGACACAATGTCCTCTCCTTTCCTATGGACACAATGCCCTCACCTTTCCTATGGACACAATGTCCTCACCTTTCCTATGGACACAATGTCCTCACAATGTCCTCACCTTTCCTATGGACACAGTGTCCTCTCCTTTCCTATGGACACAATGTCCTCACCTTTCCTATGGACACAATGTCCTCTCCTTTCCTATGGACACAATGTCCTCACCTTTCCTATGGACACAATGTCCTCTCCTTTCCTATGGACACAATACCCTCACCTTTCCTATGGACACTATGTCCTCCCCTTTCCTATGGACACAATGTCCTCTCCTTTCCTATGGACACAATGTCCTCTCCTTTCCTATGGACACAATGCCCTCTCCTTTCCTATGGACACAATGTCCTCCCCTTTCCTATGGACACAATGTCCTCCCCTTTCCTATGGACACAATACCCTCACCTTCCCTATGGACACAATGTCCTCACCTTTCCTAAGGACACAGTGTCCTCTAATTTCCTATGGACACAATACCCTCACCTTTTCTATGGACACAGTGTCCTCACCTTTCCTATGGACACAATGTCCTCTCCTTTCCTATGGACACAATGTCCTCTCCTTTCCTATGGACACAGTGTCCTCACCTTTCCTATGGACACAATGTCCTCACCTTTCCTATGGACACAGTGTCCTCTCCTTTCCTATGGACACAGTGTCCTCTCCTTTCCTATGGACACAATACCCTCACCTTTCCTAAGGACACAGTGTCCTCTCCTTTCCTATGGACACAATACCCTCACCTTTTCTATGGACACAGTGTCCTCACCTTTCTTATGGACACAATGTCCTCTCCTTTCCTATGGACACAATGTCCTCTCCTTTCCTATGGACACAGTGTCCTCACCTTTCCTATGGACACAATGTCCTCACCTTTCCTATGGACACAGTGTCCTCACCTTTCCTATGGACACAGTGTCCTCTCCTTTCCTATGGACACAGTGTCCTCTCCTTTCCTATGGACACAATACCCTCTCCTTTCCTATGGACACAATACCCTCTCCTTTCCTATGGACACAATGTCCTCTCCTTTCCTATGGACACAATGGCCTCACCTTTCCTATGGACACAGTGTCCTCTCCTTTCCTATGGACACAATGTCCTCTCCTTTCCTATGGACACAGTGTCTTCTCCTTTCCTATGGACACAGTGCCCTCTCCTTTCCTATGGACACAATGTCCTCACCTTTCCTATGGACACAATGTCCTCACCTTTCCTATGGACACAGTGTCCTCACCTTTCCTATGGACACAATGTCCTCACCTTTCCTATGGACACAATGTCCTCTCCTTTCCTACGGACACAGTGTCCTCTCCTTTCCTATGGACACAATGTCCTCTCCTTTCCTATGGACACAATGTCCTCTCCTTTCCTATGGACACAGTGTCCTCACCTTTCCTATGGACACAGTGTCCTCTCCTTTCCTATGGACACAGTGCCCTCTCCTTTCCTATGGACACAGTGCCCTCTCCTTTCCTATGGACACAATGTCCTCACAGTGCCCTCTCCTTTCCTATGGACACAGTGCCCTCTCCTTTCCTATGGACACAATGTCCTCACAATGTCCTCACCTTTCCTATGGACACAATGTCCTCTCCTTTCCTATGGACACAGTGTCCTCTCCTTTCCTATGGACACAGTGTCCTCACCTTTCCTATGGACACAGTGTCCTCACCTTTCCTATGGACACAGTGTCCTCACCTTTCCTATGGACACAATGTCCTCACAATGTCCTCACCTTTCCTATGGACACAATGCCCTCTCCTTTCCTATGGACACAATGCCCTCTCCTTTCCTATGGACACAATGTCCTCACCTTTCCTATGGACACAATGCCCTCTCCTTTCCTATGGACACAATGTCCTCACCTTTCCTATGGACACAATGTCCTCACAATGTCCTCACCTTTCCTATGGACACAATGTCCTCACAATGTCCTCACCTTTCCTATGGACACAATGTCCTCTCCTTTCCTATGGACACAATGTCCTCTCCTTTCCTATGGACACAATGCCCTCACCTTTCCTATGGACACAATGTCCTCACCTTTCCTATGGACACAATGTCCTCACAATGTCCTCACCTTTCCTATGGACACAGTGTCCTCTCCTTTCCTATGGACACAATGTCCTCACCTTTCCTATGGACACAATGTCCTCTCCTTTCCTATGGACACAATGTCCTCACCTTTCCTATGGACACAATGTCCTCTCCTTTCCTATGGACACAATACCCTCACCTTTCCTATGGACACTATGTCCTCCCCTTTCCTATGGACACAATGTCCTCTCCTTTCCTATGGACACAATGTCCTCTCCTTTCCTATGGACACAATGCCCTCTCCTTTCCTATGGACACAATGTCCTCACCTTTCCTATGGACACAATGTCCTCCCCTTTCCTATGGACACAATACCCTCACCTTCCCTATGGACACAATGTCCTCACCTTTCCTAAGGACACAGTGTCCTCTAATTTCCTATGGACACAATACCCTCACCTTTTCTATGGACACAGTGTCCTCACCTTTCCTATGGACACAATGTCCTCTCCTTTCCTATGGACACAATGTCCTCTCCTTTCCTATGGACACAGTGTCCTCACCTTTCCTATGGACACAATGTCCTCACCTTTCCTATGGACACAGTGTCCTCTCCTTTCCTATGGACACAGTGTCCTCTCCTTTCCTATGGACACAATACCCTCACCTTTCCTAAGGACACAGTGTCCTCTCCTTTCCTATGGACACAATACCCTCACCTTTTCTATGGACACAGTGTCCTCACCTTTCTTATGGACACAATGTCCTCTCCTTTCCTATGGACACAATGTCCTCTCCTTTCCTATGGACACAGTGTCCTCACCTTTCCTATGGACACAATGTCCTCACCTTTCCTATGGACACAGTGTCCTCACCTTTCCTATGGACACAGTGTCCTCTCCTTTCCTATGGACACAGTGTCCTCTCCTTTCCTATGGACACAATACCCTCTCCTTTCCTATGGACACAATACCCTCTCCTTTCCTATGGACACAATGTCCTCTCCTTTCCTATGGACACAATGGCCTCACCTTTCCTATGGACACAATACCCTCACCTTTCCTATGGACACAGTGTCCTCTCCTTTCCTATGGACACAGTGTCCTCACCTTTCCTATGGACACAATACCCTCACCTTTCCTATGGACACAGTGTCCTCTCCTTTCCTATGGACACAATGTCCTCACCTTTCCTATGGACACAATGTCCTCACCTTTCCTATGGACACAGTGTCCTCACCTTTCCTATGGACACAATGTCCTCACCTTTCCTATGGACACAGTGTCCTCACCTTTCCTATGGACACAATGTCCTCTCCTTTCCTATGGACACAATGTCCTCTCCTTTCCTATGGACACAATGTCCTCTCCTTTCCTATGGACACAATACCCTCACCTTTCCTATGGACACAGTGTCCTCACCTTTCCTATGGACACAGTGTCCTCTCCTTTCCTATGGACACAATGCCCTCACCTTTCCTATGGACACAATACCCTCACCTTTCCTATGGACACAATGTCCTCTCCTTTCCTATGGAGACAGTGTCCTCACCTTTCCTATGGACACAATGTCCTCTCCTTTCCTATGGAGACAGTGTCCTCACCTTTCCTATGGACACAATGTCCTCACCTTTCCTATGGACACAGTGTCCTCTCCTTTCCTATGGACACAATGCCCTCACCTTTCCTATGGACACAATACCCTCACCTTTCCTATGGACACAATGTCCTCTCCTTTCCTATGGAGACAGTGTCCTCACCTTTCCTATGGACACAGTGTCCTCACCTTTCCTATGGACACAATGTCCTCACCTTTCCTATGGACACAATGTCCTCACCTTTCCTATGGACACAGTGCCCTCACCTTTCCTATGGACACAATGTCCTCACCTTTCCTATGGACACAATGTCCTCTCCTTTCCTATGGACACAATGTCCTCACCTTTCCTATGTACACAATGCCCTCACCTTTCCTATGGACACAATGTCCTCACCTTTCCTATGGACACAATGTCCTCACCTTTCCTATGGACACAATGTCCTCTCCTTTCCTATGGACACAATGTCCTCACCTTTCCTATGGACACAATGTCCTCACCTTTCCTATGGACACAATGTCCTCTCCTTTCCTATGGACACAGTTTCCTCACCTTTCCTATGGACACAATGTCCTCTCCTTTCCTATGGACACAATGTCCTCACCTTTCCTATGGACACAATGTCCTCACCTTTCCTATGGACACAATACCCTCACCTTCCCTATGGACACAATGTCCTCACCTTTCCTATGGACACAGTGTCCTCTCCTTTCCTATGGACACAATACCCTCACCTTTTCTATGGACACAGTGTCCTCACCTTTCCTATGGACACAGTGTCCTCACCTTTCCTATGGACACAGTGTCCTCACCTTTCCTATGGACACAGTGTCCTCTCCTTTCCTATGGACACAATGTCCTCTCCTTTCCTATGGACACAATGTCCTCACCTTTCCTATGGACACAGTGTCCTCACCTTTCCTATGGACACAATGTCCTCACCTTTCCTATGGACACAATGTCCTCACCTTTCCTATGGACACAGTGTCCTCTCCTTTCCTATGGACACAATGTCCTCACCTTTCCTATGGACACAGTGCCCTCACCTTTCCTATGGACACAATGTCCTCACCTTTCCTATGGACACAATGTCCTCTCCTTTCCTATGGACACAATGTCCTCACCTTTCCTATGGACACAATGTCCTCACCTTTCCTATGGACACAGTTTCCTCACCTTTCCTATGGACACAATGTCCTCACCTTTCCTATGGACACAATGTCCTCTCCTTTCCTATGGACACAATGTCCTCTCCTTTCCTATGGACACAATGTCCTCTCCTTTCCTATGGACACAATGTCCTCACCTTTCCTATGGACACAATGTCCTCTCCTTTCCTATGGACACAATGTCCTCACCTTTCCTATGGACACAGTGCCCTCACCTTTCCTATGGACACAATGTCCTCACCTTTCCTATGGACACAGTTTCCTCACCTTTCCTATGGACACAATGTCCTCACCTTTCCTATGGACACAATGTCCTCTCCTTTCCTATGGACACAATGTCCTCTCCTTTCCTATGGACACAATGTCCTCACCTTTCCTATGGACACAATGTCCTCTCCTTTCCTAAGGACACAATGTCCTCACCTTTCCTATGGACACAGTGTCCTCTCCTTTCCTATGGACACAATGTCCTCTCCTTTCCTATGGACACAATGTCCTCTCCTTTCATATGGACACAGTGTCCTCTCCTTTCCTATGGACACAGTGTCCTCTCCTTTCCTATGGACACAATGCCCTCACCTTTCCTATGGACACAATGTCCTCTCCTTTCCTATGGACACAGTGCCCTCACCTTTCCTATGGACACAATACCCTCACCTTTTCTATGGACACAGTGTCCTCACCTTTCCTATGGACACAATGTCCTCACCTTTCCTATGGACACAATGTCCTCACCTTTCCTATGGACACAATGTCCTCACCTTTCCTATGGACACAGTTTCCTCACCTTTCCTATGGACACAATGTCCTCACCTTTCCTATGGACACAATGTCCTCTCCTTTCCTATGGACACAATGTCCTCTCCTTTCCTATGGACACAATGTCCTCACCTTTCCTATGGACACAATGTCCTCTCCTTTCCTAAGGACACAATGTCCTCACCTTTCCTATGGACACAGTGTCCTCTCCTTTCCTATGGACACAATGTCCTCTCCTTTCCTATGGACACAATGTCCTCTCCTTTCATATGGACACAGTGTCCTCTCCTTTCCTATGGACACAGTGTCCTCTCCTTTCCTATGGACACAATGCCCTCACCTTTCCTATGGACACAATGTCCTCTCCTTTCCTATGGACACAGTGCCCTCACCTTTCCTATGGACACAATACCCTCACCTTTTCTATGGACACAGTGTCCTCACCTTTCCTATGGACACAATGTCCTCACCTTTCCTATGGACACAATGTCCTCACCTTTCCTATGGACACAATGTCCTCTCCTTTCCTATGGACACAATGTCCTCACCTTTCCTATGGACACAATGTCCTCTCCTTTCCTATGGACACAATGTCCTCACCTTTCCTATGGACACAATGTCCTCACCTTTCCTATGGACACAGTTTCCTCACCTTTCCTATGGACACAGTTTCCTCACCTTTCCTATGGACACAGTTTCCTCACCTTTCCTATGGACACAGTGTCCTCACCTTTCCTATGGACACAATGTCCTCACCTTTCCTATGGACACAATGTCCTCACCTTTCCTATGGACACAATGTCCTCTCCTTTCCTATGGACACAATGTCCTCTCCTTTCCTATGGACACAATGTCCTCTCCTTTCCTATGGACACAATGTCCTCTCCTTTCCTATGGACACAATGTCCTCACCTTTCCTATGGACACAATGCCCTCACCTTTCCTATGGACACAGTGTCCTCACCTTTCCTATGGACACAATACCCTCACCTTTTCTATGGACACAGTGTCCTCACCTTTCCTATGGACACAGTGTCCTCTCCTTTCCTATGGACACAATGTCCTCACCTTTCCTATGGACACAGTGTCCTCACCTTTCCTATGGACACAATGTCCTCACCTTTCCTATGGACACAATGTCCTCACCTTTCCTATGGACACAGTGCCCTCACCTTTCCTATGGACACAATGTCCTCACCTTTCCTATGGACACAGTGTCCTCACCTTTCCTATGGACACAGTGTCCTCTCCTTTCCTATGGACACAATGTCCTCTCCTTTCCTATGGACACAATGTCCTCTCCTTTCCTATGGACACAATGTCCTCTCCTTTCCTATGGACACAATGTCCTCACCTTTCCTATGGACACAGTGTCCTCACCTTTCCTATGGACACAATGTCCTCTCCTTTCCTATGGACACAATGTCCTCACCTTTCCTATGGACACAATGTCCTCACCTTTCCTATGGACACAATGCCCTCTCCTTTCCTATGGACACAATGTCCTCTCCTTTCCTATGGACACAATGTCCTCACCTTTCCTATGGACACAGTGTCCTCACCTTTCCTATGGACACAATGTCCTCTCCTTTCCTATGGACACAATGTCCTCACCTTTCCTATGGACACAATGCCCTCTCCTTTCCTATGGACACAGTGTCCTCACCTTTCCTATGGACACAATGTCCTCACCTTTCCTATGGACACAGTGTTCTCACCTTTCCTATGGACACAATGTCCTCTCCTTTCCTATGGACACAGTGTCCTCACCTTTCCTATGGACACAATGCCCTCACCTTTCCTATGGACACAATGCCCTCTCCTTTCCTATGGACACAGTGTCCTCACCTTTCCTATGGACACAATGTCCTCACCTTTCCTATGGACACAGTGTTCTCACCTTTCCTATGGACACAATGTCCTCTCCTTTCCTATGGACACAATGTCCTCACCTTTCCTATGGACACAGTGTCCTCTCCTTTCCTATGGACACAATACCCTCACCTTTCCTATGGACACAGTGTCCTCTCCTTTCCTATGGACACAATGTCCTCTCCTTTCCTATGGACACAATGTCCTCACCTTTCCTATGGACACAGTGTCCTCACCTTTCCTATGGACACTATGTCCTCCCCTTTCCTATGGACACAGTGTCCTCACCTTTCCTATGGACACAATGTCCTCCCCTTTCCTATGGACACAATGTCCTCTCCTTTCCTATGGACACAATGTCCTCTCCTTTCCTATGGACACAATGCCCTCTCCTTTCCTATGGACACAATGTCCTCACCTTTCCTATGGACACAATGTCCTCCCCTTTCCTATGGACACAATACCCTCACCTTTCCTATGGACACAATGTCCTCTCCTTTCCTATGGACACAGTGTCCTCTCCTTTCCTATGGACACAATACCCTCACCTTCCCTATGGACACAATGTCCTCACCTTTCCTATGGACACAGTGTCCTCTCCTTTCCTATGGACACAATACCCTCACCTTTCCTATGGATACAGTGTCCTCACCTTTCCTATGGACACAATGTCCTCACCTTTCCTATGGACACAATGTCCTCACCTTTCCTATGGACACAGTGTCCTCACCTTTCCTATGGACACAATGTCCTCACCTTTTCTATGGACACAATGTCCTCACCTTTCCTATGGACACAGTGTCCTCTCCTTTCCTATGGACACAATACCCTCACCTTTCCTATGGACACAGTGTTCTCACCTTTCCTATGGACACAATGTCCTCACCTTTCCTATGGACACAGTGCCCTCACCTTTCCTATGGACACAATGTCCTCACCTTTCCTATGGACACAATACCCTCACCTTTCCTATGGATACAGTGTCCTCACCTTTCCTATGGACACAATGTCCTCACCTTTCCTATGGACACAATACCCTCACCTTTCCTATGGACACAGTGTCCTCACCTTTCCTATGGACACAATGCCCTCACCTTTCCTATGGACACAGTGTCCTCACCTTTCCTATGGACACAATGTCCTCTCCTTTCCTATGGACACAATGTCCTCTCCTTTCCTATGGACACAGTGTCCTCACCTTTCCTATGGACACAATGTCCTCTCCTTTCCTATGGACACAATGTCCTCTCCTTTCCTATGGACACAGTGTCCTCTCCTTTCCTATGGACACAGTGTCCTCTCCTTTCCTATGGACACAGTGTCCTCTCCTTTCCTATGGACACAATGTCCTCTCCTTTCCTATGGACACAATACCCTCACCTTTTCTATGGACACAGTGTCCTCTCCTTTCCTATGGACACAATGTCCTCACCTTTCCTATGGACACAATGTCCTCACCTTTCCTATGGACACAATGTCCTCTCCTTTCCTATGGACACAATGTCCTCTCCTTTCCTATGGACACAATGCCCTCACCTTTCCTATGGACACAATGCCCTCACCTTTCCTATGGACACAATGCCCTCACCTTTCCTATGGACACAATGTCCTCTCCTTTCCTATGGACACAATACCCTCACCTTTTCTATGGACACAGTGTCCTCTCCTTTCCTATGGACACAATGTCCTCACCTTTCCTATGGACACAATGTCCTCACCTTTCCTATGGACACAATGTCCTCACCTTTCCTATGGACACAATGTCCTCACCTTTCCTATGGACACAATGTCCTCACCTTTCCTATGGACACAGTGTCCTCACCTTTCCTATGGACACAATGTCCTCACCTTTCCTATGGACACAATGTCCTCACCTTTCCTATGGACACAATGTCCTCACCTTTCCTATGGACACAGTGTCCTCTCCTTTCCTATGGACACAATGCCCTCACCTTTTCTATGGACACAGTGTCCTCACCTTTCCTATGGACACAATGTCCTCTCCTTTCCTATGGACACAGTGTCCTCACCTTTCCTATGGACACAGTGTCCTCACCTTTCCTATGGACACAATGTCCTCACCTTTCCTATGGACACAATGTCCTCACCTTTCCTATGGACACAGTGTCCTCACCTTTCCTATGGACACAATACCCTCACCTTTCCTATGGACACAATGTCCTCACCTTTCCTATGGACACAGTGTCCTCTCCTTTCCTATGGACACAATGTCCTCACCTTTCCTATGGACACAGTGTCCTCACCTTTCCTATGGACACAATGTCCTCACCTTTCCTATGGACACAATGTCCTCTCCTTTCCTATGGACACAATGTCCTCTCCTTTCCTACGGACACAATGTCCTCACCTTTCCTATGGACACAATGTCCTCACCTTTCCTATGGACACAATGTCCTCACCTTTCCTATGGACACAGTGTCCTCACCTTTCCTATGGACACAGTGTCCTCACCTTTCCTATGGACACAGTGTCCTCACCTTTCCTATGGACACAATGTTCTTACCTTTCCTATGGACACAGTGTCCTCACCTTTCCTATGGACACAATGTCCTCTCCTTTCCTATGGACACAGTGTCCTCACCTTTCCTATGGACACAATGTCCTCTCCTTTCCTATGGACACAATACCCTCACCTTTCCTATGGACACAGTGTCCTCACCTTTCCTATGGACACAGTGTCCTCACCTTTCCTATGGACACAATGTTCTCACCTTTCCTATGGACACAGTGTCCTCACCTTTCCTATGTACACAGTGTCCTCTCCTTTCCTATGGACACAGTGTCCTCACCTTTCCTATGGACACAATGTCCTCTCCTTTCCTATGGACACAATACCCTCACCTTTCCTATGGACACAATGTCCTCACCTTTCCTATGGACACAATGTCCTCACCTTTCCTATGGACACAGTGTCCTCTCCTTTCCTATGGACACAATGTCCTCTCCTTTCCTATGGACACAGTGTCCTCACCTTTCCTATGGACACAGTGTCCTCTCCTTTCCTATGGACACAGTGTCCTCACCTTTCCTATGGACACAGTGTCCTCACCTTTCCTATGGACACAATACCCTCACCTTCCCTATGGACACAATGTCCTCACCTTTCCTATGGACACAATCTCCTTACCTTTCCTATGGACATAATGTCCTCACCTTTCCTATGGACACAATGTCCTCACCTTTCCTATGGACACAATGTCCTCACCTTTCCTATGGACACAGTGCCCTCACCTTTCCTATGGACACAATGTCCTCACCTTTCCTATGGACACAGTGTCCTCACCTTTCCTATGGACACAGTGTCCTCTCCTTTCCTATGGACACAATGTCCTCTCCTTTCCTATGGACACAATGTCCTCTCCTTTCCTATGGACACAATGTCCTCTCCTTTCCTATGGACACAATGTCCTCACCTTTCCTATGGACACAGTGTCCTCACCTTTCCTATGGACACAATGTCCTCTCCTTTCCTATGGACACAATGTCCTCACCTTTCCTATGGACACAATGTCCTCACCTTTCCTATGGACACAATGCCCTCTCCTTTCCTATGGACACAATGTCCTCTCCTTTCCTATGGACACAATGTCCTCACCTTTCCTATGGACACAGTGTCCTCACCTTTCCTATGGACACAATGTCCTCTCCTTTCCTATGGACACAATGTCCTCACCTTTCCTATGGACAAAATGCCCTCTCCTTTCCTATGGACACAGTGTCCTCACCTTTCCTATGGACACAATGTCCTCACCTTTCCTATGGACACAGTGTTCTCACCTTTCCTATGGACACAATGTCCTCTCCTTTCCTATGGACACAGTGTCCTCACCTTTCCTATGGACACAATGCCCTCACCTTTCCTATGGACACAATGCCCTCTCCTTTCCTATGGACACAGTGTCCTCACCTTTCCTATGGACACAATGTCCTCACCTTTCCTATGGACACAGTGTTCTCACCTTTCCTATGGACACAATGTCCTCTCCTTTCCTATGGACACAATGTCCTCACCTTTCCTATGGACACAGTGTCCTCTCCTTTCCTATGGACACAATACCCTCACCTTTCCTATGGACACAGTGTCCTCTCCTTTCCTATGGACACAATGTCCTCTCCTTTCCTATGGACACAATGTCCTCACCTTTCCTATGGACACAGTGTCCTCACCTTTCCTATGGACACTATGTCCTCCCCTTTCCTATGGACACAGTGTCCTCACCTTTCCTATGGACACAATGTCCTCCCCTTTCCTATGGACACAATGTCCTCTCCTTTCCTATGGACACAATGTCCTCTCCTTTCCTATGGACACAATGCCCTCTCCTTTCCTATGGACACAATGTCCTCACCTTTCCTATGGACACAATGTCCTCCCCTTTCCTATGGACACAATACCCTCACCTTTCCTATGGACACAATGTCCTCTCCTTTCCTATGGACACAGTGTCCTCTCCTTTCCTATGGACACAATACCCTCACCTTCCCTATGGACACAATGTCCTCACCTTTCCTATGGACACAGTGTCCTCTCCTTTCCTATGGACACAATACCCTCACCTTTCCTATGGATACAGTGTCCTCACCTTTCCTATGGACACAATGTCCTCACCTTTCCTATGGACACAATGTCCTCACCTTTCCTATGGACACAGTGTCCTCACCTTTCCTATGGACACAATGTCCTCACCTTTTCTATGGACACAATGTCCTCACCTTTCCTATGGACACAGTGTCCTCTCCTTTCCTATGGACACAATACCCTCACCTTTCCTATGGACACAGTGTTCTCACCTTTCCTATGGACACAATGTCCTCACCTTTCCTATGGACACAGTGCCCTCACCTTTCCTATGGACACAATGTCCTCACCTTTCCTATGGACACAATACCCTCACCTTTCCTATGGATACAGTGTCCTCACCTTTCCTATGGACACAATGTCCTCACCTTTCCTATGGACACAATACCCTCACCTTTCCTATGGACACAGTGTCCTCACCTTTCCTATGGACACAATGCCCTCACCTTTCCTATGGACACAGTGTCCTCACCTTTCCTATGGACACAATGTCCTCTCCTTTCCTATGGACACAATGTCCTCTCCTTTCCTATGGACACAGTGTCCTCACCTTTCCTATGGACACAATGTCCTCTCCTTTCCTATGGACACAATGTCCTCTCCTTTCCTATGGACACAGTGTCCTCTCCTTTCCTATGGACACAGTGTCCTCTCCTTTCCTATGGACACAGTGTCCTCTCCTTTCCTATGGACACAATGTCCTCTCCTTTCCTATGGACACAATACCCTCACCTTTTCTATGGACACAGTGTCCTCTCCTTTCCTATGGACACAATGTCCTCACCTTTCCTATGGACACAATGTCCTCACCTTTCCTATGGACACAATGTCCTCTCCTTTCCTATGGACACAATGTCCTCTCCTTTCCTATGGACACAATGCCCTCACCTTTCCTATGGACACAATGCCCTCACCTTTCCTATGGACACAATGCCCTCACCTTTCCTATGGACACAATGTCCTCTCCTTTCCTATGGACACAATACCCTCACCTTTTCTATGGACACAGTGTCCTCTCCTTTCCTATGGACACAATGTCCTCACCTTTCCTATGGACACAATGTCCTCACCTTTCCTATGGACACAATGTCCTCACCTTTCCTATGGACACAATGTCCTCACCTTTCCTATGGACACAATGTCCTCACCTTTCCTATGGACACAGTGTCCTCACCTTTCCTATGGACACAATGTCCTCACCTTTCCTATGGACACAATGTCCTCACCTTTCCTATGGACACAATGTCCTCACCTTTCCTATGGACACAGTGTCCTCTCCTTTCCTATGGACACAATGCCCTCACCTTTTCTATGGACACAGTGTCCTCACCTTTCCTATGGACACAATGTCCTCTCCTTTCCTATGGACACAGTGTCCTCACCTTTCCTATGGACACAGTGTCCTCACCTTTCCTATGGACACAATGTCCTCACCTTTCCTATGGACACAATGTCCTCACCTTTCCTATGGACACAGTGTCCTCACCTTTCCTATGGACACAATACCCTCACCTTTCCTATGGACACAATGTCCTCACCTTTCCTATGGACACAGTGTCCTCTCCTTTCCTATGGACACAATGTCCTCACCTTTCCTATGGACACAGTGTCCTCACCTTTCCTATGGACACAATGTCCTCACCTTTCCTATGGACACAATGTCCTCTCCTTTCCTATGGACACAATGTCCTCTCCTTTCCTACGGACACAATGTCCTCACCTTTCCTATGGACACAATGTCCTCACCTTTCCTATGGACACAATGTCCTCACCTTTCCTATGGACACAGTGTCCTCACCTTTCCTATGGACACAGTGTCCTCACCTTTCCTATGGACACAGTGTCCTCACCTTTCCTATGGACACAATGTTCTTACCTTTCCTATGGACACAGTGTCCTCACCTTTCCTATGGACACAATGTCCTCTCCTTTCCTATGGACACAGTGTCCTCACCTTTCCTATGGACACAATGTCCTCTCCTTTCCTATGGACACAATACCCTCACCTTTCCTATGGACACAGTGTCCTCACCTTTCCTATGGACACAGTGTCCTCACCTTTCCTATGGACACAATGTTCTCACCTTTCCTATGGACACAGTGTCCTCACCTTTCCTATGTACACAGTGTCCTCTCCTTTCCTATGGACACAGTGTCCTCACCTTTCCTATGGACACAATGTCCTCTCCTTTCCTATGGACACAATACCCTCACCTTTCCTATGGACACAATGTCCTCACCTTTCCTATGGACACAATGTCCTCACCTTTCCTATGGACACAGTGTCCTCTCCTTTCCTATGGACACAATGTCCTCTCCTTTCCTATGGACACAGTGTCCTCACCTTTCCTATGGACACAGTGTCCTCTCCTTTCCTATGGACACAGTGTCCTCACCTTTCCTATGGACACAGTGTCCTCACCTTTCCTATGGACACAATACCCTCACCTTCCCTATGGACACAATGTCCTCACCTTTCCTATGGACACAATCTCCTTACCTTTCCTATGGACATAATGTCCTCACCTTTCCTATGGACACAATGTCCTCACCTTTCCTATGGACACAGTGTCCTCACCTTTCCTATGGACACAGTGTCCTCTCCTTTCCTATGGACACAGTGTCCTCACCTTTCCTATGGACACAGTGTCCTCACCTTTCCTATGGACACAATGTCCTCACCTTTCCTATGGACATAATGTCCTCACCTTTCCTATGGACATAATGTCCTCACCTTTCCTATGGACACAATGTCCTCTCCTTTCCTATGGACACAATGTCCTCACCTTTCCTATGGACACAATGTCCTCACCTTTCCTATGGACACAATGTCCTCTCCTTTCCTATGGACACAGTGCCCTCACCTTTCCTATGGACACAATGTCCTCTCCTTTCCTATGGACACAATGCCCTCACCTTTCCTATGGACACAATGTCCTCACCTTTCCTATGGACACAATGTCCTCTCCTTTCCTATGGACACAGTGTCCTCACCTTTCCTATGGACACAATGTCCTCACCTTTCCTATGGACACAATGTCCTCTCCTTTCCTATGGACACAGTGTCCTCTCCTTTCCTATGGACACAATGTCCTCACGTTTCCTATGGACACAGTGTCCTCACCTTTCCTATGGACACAATGTCCTCTCCTTTCCTATGGACACAGTGTCCTCACCTTTCCTATGGACACAATGTCCTCACCTTTCCTATGGACACAATGTCCTCACCTTTCCTATGGACACAGTGTCCTCTCCTTTCCTATGGACACAATGTCCTCTCCTTTCCTATGGACACAATGTCCTCACCTTTCCTATGGACACAATACCCTCACCTTTCCTATGGACACAATGTCCTCACCTTTCCTATGGACACAATGTCCTCACCTTTCCTATGGACACAATGTCCTCACCTTTCCTATGGACACAATGTCCTCTCCTTTCCTATGGACACAGTGTCCTCTCCTTTCCTATGGACACAGTGCCCTCTCCTTTCCTATGGACACAATGTCCTCACCTTTCCTATGGACACAATGTCCTCTCCTTTCCTATGGACACAATGTCCTCACCTTTCCTATGGACACAATGTCCTCACCTTTCCTATGGACACAGTGTCCTCACCTTTCCTATGGACACAATGTCCTCACCTTTCCTATGGACACAATGTCCTCACCTTTCCTATGGACACAATGTCCTCTCCTTTCCTATGGACACAGTGTCCTCTCCTTTCCTATGGACACAGTGTCCTCTCCTTTCCTATGGACACAGTGTCCTCTCCTTTCCTATGGACACAATGTCCTCACCTTTCCTATGGACACAATGTCCTCTCCTTTCCTATGGACACAATGTCCTCACCTTTCCTATGGACACAGTGTCCTCACCTTTCCTATGGACACAATGTCCTCTCCTTTCCTATGGACACAGTGTCCTCTCCTTTCCTATGGACACAGTAACATAGTAACATAGTAAATTAGGTTGAAAAAAGACACAAGTCCATCAAGTTCAACCTTCGCTTCATACCTCAGTAACTAAGAATTTTATAGCTTTCCTGCTACCAATTAAATTAGTCTTTATCAGACCTTCCTGATCTGCCTACTGATAAACAGTATAACTCTGTATGTTCCCTTTTGAAAGAAATGTATCTAATCTTCTCTTAAATGTGTCCATTGTATCTGCCATAACTACCTCCCTGGGCAATGAATTCCACAATTTGACAGACCTTACCGTAAAAAAACCCTTCCTCTGCTGAAGTTTAAACCTCCTTTCCTCTAATCTCAAGAGGTGTCCCCTGGTCACCTGAGCAGGCCTTGGAATAAATAGCTCACCGCAGAGATCCTTGTATTGACCTCTCATATACTTGTACAATGTGATAAGGTCTCCTCTTAGTCGTCTTTTCTCTAGAGTAAATAAACCAAGTTTGTTTAGTCGTTCCTCATATGTCAAGTCCTCCATTCCCTTAATTAATTTTGTTGCTCTCCGCTGTACCCTCTCTAGTTCTAGTATATCCTTTTTCAGAACCGGTGCCCAAAATTGCACTGCATACTCAAGGTGAGGTCTTACCAATGATTTGTATAATGGCAAAATAATGTTATCCACTCTTGCTTCAATACCTCTTTTTATGCAAGACAGGACTTTGTTTGCCTTTGCTACTGCTGTTTGACACTGGTCACTGTTTCCAAGTTTGTAGTTGACAAGGATACCCAGGTCTTTTTCTAGCAACGAGTCACCTAAAATTATTCCATTAAGTTTATAAGTAGCCTTGGGATTGTTTCCTCCCAAATGCATGACTTTACACTTCCCCACATTAAACTTCATATTCCACATGTTTGCCCAATCTGACATTGTATGTAAGTCCCTCTGTAGAGAGAAAATATCCTGTTCTGAATTAATGACTTTGCATAATTTAGTATCATCTGCAAATATTGATATTTTGCTTTCTATATCTATTTCCAGGTCATTTATAAACATGTTAAAAAGCAGCGGACCCAATACTGAACCCTGAGGTACTCCACTCTCCACTTTAACTATACTGGAGAATTTTCCATTTACAACCACACACTGTTCCCTATCCTACAACCAGTTTTGTATCCAATTGCAAAGGTTATCTCCTAGCCCCAATTTCCTTATTTTATACACCAGCCTTCTGTGTGGTACTGTATCAAATGCCTTTGCAAAGTCTAGATATACTACATCTACTGCCTTGCCATTGTCAAGGTTGCTGCTTACCTCCTCATAGAAGCTGAAAAGATTAGTTTGGCATGACCTATTCTTCATAAAACCATGTTGATTCGTGCTAATGATCTTATTTTTTGTGTTGTAATCCTGAATATAGTCCCTTATTATGCCTTCTAATAGTTTTCCCACTACAGAGGTCAAACTCACTGGTCTATAATTCCCAGGTTCTGTTTTAGTTCCCTTCTTAAATAGAGGCACTATGTTAGCTCTTCGCCAATCCTGTGTCCTCACCTTTCCTATGGACACAATGTCCTCTCCTTTCCTATGGACACAATACCCTCACCTTTCCTATGGACACAGTGTCCTCTCCTTTCCTATGGACACAATGTCCTCTCCTTTCCTATGGACACAGTGTCCTCTCCTTTCCTATGGACACAGTGCCCTCTCCTTTCCTATGGACACAATGTCCTCACCTTTCGTATGGACACAATGTCCTCACCTTTCCTATAGACACAATGTCCTCTCCTTTCCTATGGACACAGTGCCCTCTCCTTTCCTATGGACACAGTGCCCTCTCCTTTCCTATGGACACAGTGTCCTCACCTTTCCTATGGACACAGTGTCCTCACCTTTCCTATGGACACAATGTCCTCACCTTTCCTATGGACACAATGTCCTCTCCTTTCCTATGGATACAGTGTCCTCTCCTTTCCTATGGACACAATGTCCTCTCCTTTCCTATGGACACAATGTCCTCTCCTTTCCTATGGACACAGTGTCCTCACCTTTCCTATGGACACAGTGTCCTCTCCTTTCCTATGGACACAGTGCCCTCTCCTTTCCTATGGACACAGTGCCCTCTCCTTTCCTATGGACACAATGTCCTCACAGTGCCCTCTCCTTTCCTATGGACACAGTGCCCTCTCCTTTCCTATGGACACAATGTCCTCACAATGTCCTCACCTTTCCTATGGACACAATGTCCTCTCCTTTCCTATGGACACAGTGTCCTCTCCTTTCCTATGGACACAGTGTCCTCAGCTTTCCTATGGACACAGTGTCCTCACCTTTCCTATGGACACAGTGTCCTCACCTTTCCTATGGACACAATGTCCTCACAATGTCCTCACCTTTCCTATGGACACAATGCCCTCTCCTTTCCTATGGACACAATGCCCTCTCCTTTCCTATGGACACAATGTCCTCACCTTTCCTATGGACACAATGTCCTCACCTTTCCTATGGACACAATGCCCTCTCCTTTCCTATGGACACAATGTCCTCACCTTTCCTATGGACACAATGTCCTCACAATGTCCTCACCTTTCCTATGGACACAATGTCCTCACAATGTCCTCACCTTTCCTATGGACACAATGTCCTCTCCTTTCCTATGGACACAATGTCCTCACCTTTCCTATGGACACAGTGTCCTCTCCTTTCCTATGGACACAATGTCCTCACATTTCCTATGGACACAATGTCCTCTCCTTTCCTATGGACACAATGTCCTCTCCTTTCCTATGGACACAATGTCCTCTCCTTTCCTATGGACACAATGCCCTCACCTTTCCTATGGACACAATGTCCTCTCCTTTCCTATGGACACAATGTCCTCACCTTTCCTATGGACACAGTGTCCTCTCCTTTCCTATGGACACAATGTCCTCACCTTTCCTATGGACACAATGTCCTCTCCTTTCCTATGGACACAATGTCCTCACCTTTCCTATGGACACAATGTCCTCTCCTTTCCTATGGACACAATGTCCTCACCTTTCCTATGGACACAATGTCCTCACCTTTCCTATGGACACAATGTCCTCACAATGTCCTCACCTTTCCTATGGACACAGTGTCCTCTCCTTTCCTATGGACACAATGTCCTCACCTTTCCTATGGACACAATGTCCTCTCCTTTCCTGTGGACACAATGTCCTCACCTTTCCTATGGACACAATGTCCTCTCCTTTCCTATGGACACAATACCCTCACCTTTCCTATGGACACTATGTCCTCCCCTTTCCTATGGACACAATGTCCTCTCCTTTCCTATGGACACAATGTCCTCTCCTTTCCTATGGACACAATGCCCTCTCCTTTCCTATGGACACAATGTCCTCACCTTTCCTATGGACACAATGTCCTCACCTTCCCTATGGACACAATACCCTCACCTTCCCTATGGACACAATGTCCTCACCTTTCCTAAGGACACAGTGTCCTCTCCTTTCCTATGGACACAATACCCTCACCTTTTCTATGGACACAGTGTCCTCACCTTTCCTATGGACACAATGTCCT
This sequence comes from Rhinophrynus dorsalis, assembly GCA_037306005.1. Taxonomy (NCBI): domain Eukaryota; kingdom Metazoa; phylum Chordata; class Amphibia; order Anura; family Rhinophrynidae; genus Rhinophrynus; species Rhinophrynus dorsalis. The sequence continues at coordinate 33,924 of JBBDGT010000420.1, read as the reverse complement.
CTCCTTTCCTATGGACACAATGTCCTCTCCTTTCCTATGGACACAGTGTCCTCACCTTTCCTATGGACACAATGTCCTCACCTTTCCTATGGACACAATGTCCTCACCTTTCCTATGGACACAGTGTCCTCTCCTTTCCTATGGACACAGTGTCCTCTCCTTTCCTATGGACACAATACCCTCACCTTTCCTAAGGACACAGTGTCCTCTCCTTTCCTATGGACACAATACCCTCACCTTTTCTATGGACACAGTGTCCTCACCTTTCCTATGGACACAATGTCCTCTCCTTTCCTATGGACACAATGTCCTCTCCTTTCCTATGGACACAGTGTCCTCACCTTTCCTATGGACACAATGTCCTCACCTTTCCTATGGACACAGTGTCCTCTCCTTTCCTATGGACACAGTGTCCTCTCCTTTCCTATGGACACAATACCCTCTCCTTTCCTATGGACACAATACCCTCTCCTTTCCTATGGACACAATGTCCTCTCCTTTCCTATGGACACAATGGCCTCACCTTTCCTATGGACACAATACCCTCACCTTTCCTATGGACACAGTGTCCTCTCCTTTCCTATGGACACAGTGTCCTCACCTTTCCTATGGACACAATACCCTCACCTTTCCTATGGACACAGTGTCCTCTCCTTTCCTATGGACACAATGTCCTCACCTTTCCTATGGACACAATGTCCTCACCTTTCCTATGGACACAGTGTCCTCACCTTTCCTATGGACACAATGTCCTCACCTTTCCTATGGACACAGTGTCCTCACCTTTCCTATGGACACAATGTCCTCTCCTTTCCTATGGACACAATGTCCTCTCCTTTCCTATGGACACAATACCCTCACCTTTCCTATGGACACAGTGTCCTCACCTTTCCTATGGACACAGTGTCCTCTCCTTTCCTATGGACACAATGCCCTCACCTTTCCTATGGACACAATACCCTCACCTTTCCTATGGACACAATGTCCTCTCCTTTCCTATGGAGACAGTGTCCTCACCTTTCCTATGGACACAATGTCCTCTCCTTTCCTATGGAGACAGTGTCCTCACCTTTCCTATGGACACAATGTCCTCACCTTTCCTATGGACACAGTGTCCTCTCCTTTCCTATGGACACAATGCCCTCACCTTTCCTATGGACACAATACCCTCACCTTTCCTATGGACACAATGTCCTCTCCTTTCCTATGGAGACAGTGTCCTCACCTTTCCTATGGACACAGTGTCCTCACCTTTCCTATGGACACAATGTCCTCACCTTTCCTATGGACACAATGTCCTCACCTTTCCTATGGACACAATGTCCTCACCTTTCCTATGGACACAGTGCCCTCACCTTTCCTATGGACACAATGTCCTCACCTTTCCTATGGACACAATGTCCTCTCCTTTCCTATGGACACAATGTCCTCACCTTTCCTATGTACACAATGCCCTCACCTTTCCTATGGACACAATGTCCTCACCTTTCCTATGGACACAATGTCCTCACCTTTCCTATGGACACAATGTCCTCTCCTTTCCTATGGACACAATGTCCTCACCTTTCCTATGGACACAATGTCCTCACCTTTCCTATGGACACAATGTCCTCTCCTTTCCTATGGACACAGTTTCCTCACCTTTCCTATGGACACAATGTCCTCTCCTTTCCTATGGACACAATGTCCTCACCTTTCCTATGGACACAATGTCCTCACCTTTCCTATGGACACAATACCCTCACCTTCCCTATGGACACAATGTCCTCACCTTTCCTATGGACACAGTGTCCTCTCCTTTCCTATGGACACAATGCCCTCACCTTTCCTATGGACACAATACCCTCACCTTTTCTATGGACACAGTGTCCTCACCTTTCCTATGGACACAGTGTCCTCACCTTTCCTATGGACACAGTGTCCTCACCTTTCCTATGGACACAGTGTCCTCACCTTTCCTATGGACACAGTGTCCTCTCCTTTCCTATGGACACAATGTCCTCTCCTTTCCTATGGACACAATGTCCTCACCTTTCCTATGGACACAGTGTCCTCACCTTTCCTATGGACACAATGTCCTCACCTTTCCTATGGACACAATGTCCTCACCTTTCCTATGGACACAGTGTCCTCTCCTTTCCTATGGACACAGTGTCCTCTCCTTTCCTATGGACACAATGTCCTCACCTTTCCTATGGACACAGTGCCCTCACCTTTCCTATGGACACAATGTCCTCACCTTTCCTATGGACACAATGTCCTCTCCTTTCCTATGGACACAATGTCCTCACCTTTCCTATGGACACAATGTCCTCACCTTTCCTATGGACACAGTTTCCTCACCTTTCCTATGGACACAATGTCCTCACCTTTCCTATGGACACAATGTCCTCTCCTTTCCTATGGACACAATGTCCTCTCTTTCCTATGGACACAATGTCCTCACCTTTCCTATGGACACAATGTCCTCTCCTTTCCTATGGACACAATGTCCTCACCTTTCCTATGGACACAGTGCCCTCACCTTTCCTATGGACACAATGTCCTCACCTTTCCTATGGACACAATGTCCTCACCTTTCCTATGGACACAGTTTCCTCACCTTTCCTATGGACACAATGTCCTCACCTTCCTATGGACACAATGTCCTCTCTTTCCTATGGACACAATGTCCTCTCCTTTCCTATGGACACAATGTCCTCACCTTTCCTATGGACACAATGTCCTCTCCTTTCCTAAGGACACATGTCCTCACCTTTCCTATGGACACAGTGTCCTCTCCTTTCCTATGGACACAATGTCTCTCCTTTCCTATGGACACAATGTCCTCTCCTTTCCTATGGACACAGTGTCTCTCCTTTCCTATGGACACAGTGTCCTCTCCTTTCCTATGGACACAATGCCCTCACCTTTCCTATGGACACAATGTCCTCTCCTTTCCTATGGACACAGTGCCCTCACCTTTCCTATGGACACAATACCCTCACCTTTTCTATGGACACAGTGTCCTCACCTTTCTATGGACACAATGTCCTCACCTTTCCTATGGACACAATGTCCTCACCTTTCCTATGGACACAATGTCCTCTCCTTTCCTATGGACACAATGTCCTCACCTTTCCTATGGACACAATGTCCTCTCCTTTCCTATGGACACAATGTCCTCTCCTTTCCTATGGACACAATGTCCTCACCTTTCCTATGGACACAATGTCCTCACCTTTCCTATGGACACAGTTTCCTCACCTTTCCTATGGACACAGTTTCCTCACCTTTCCTATGACACAGTTTCCTCACCTTTCCTATGGACACAGTGTCCTCACCTTTCCTATGGACACAGTGTCCTCTCCTTTCCTATGGACACAGTGTCCTCTCCTTTCCTATGGACACAATGTCCTCACCTTTCCTATGGACACAATGTCCTCTCCTTTCCTATGGACACAGTGTCCTCACCTTTCCTATGGACACAGTGTCCTCACCTTTCCTATGGACACAATGTCCTCTCCTTTCCTATGGACACAGTGTCCTCTCCTTTCTATGGACACAGTAACATAGTAACATAGTAAATTAGGTTGAAAAAAGACACAAGTCCATCAAGTTCAACCTTCGCTTCATACCTCAGTAACTAAGAATTTTATAGCTTTCCTGCTACCAATTAAATTAGTCTTTATCAGACCTTCCTGATCTGCCTACTGATAAACAGTATAACTCTGTATGTTCCCTTTTGAAAGAAATGTATCTAATCTTCTCTTAAATGTGTCCATTGTATCTGCCATAACTACCTCCCTGGGCAATGAATTCCACAATTTGACAGACCTTACCGTAAAAAAACCCTTCCTCTGCTGAAGTTTAAACCTCCTTTCCTCTAATCTCAAGAGGTGTCCCCTGGTCACCTGAGCAGGCCTTGGAATAAATAGCTCACCGCAGAGATCCTTGTATTGACCTCTCATATACTTGTACAATGTGATAAGGTCTCCTCTTAGTCGTCTTTTCTCTAGAGTAAATAAACCAAGTTTGTTTAGTCGTTCCTCATATGTCAAGTCCTCCATTCCCTTAATTAATTTTGTTGCTCTCCGCTGTACCCTCTCTAGTTCTAGTATATCCTTTTTCAGAACCGGTGCCCAAAATTGCACTGCATACTCAAGGTGAGGTCTTACCAATGATTTGTATAATGGCAAAATAATGTTATCCACTCTTGCTTCAATACCTCTTTTTATGCAAGACAGGACTTTGTTTGCCTTTGCTACTGCTGTTTGACACTGGTCACTGTTTCCAAGTTTGTAGTTGACAAGGATACCCAGGTCTTTTTCTAGCAACGAGTCACCTAAAATTATTCCATTAAGTTTATAAGTAGCCTTGGGATTGTTTCCTCCCAAATGTATGACTTTACACTTCCCCACATTAAACTTCATATTCCACATGTTTGCCCAATCTGACATTGTATGTAAGTCCCTCTGTAGAGAGAAAATATCCTGTTCTGAATAATGACTTTGCATAATTTAGTATCATCTGCAAATATTGATATTTTGCTTTCTATATCTATTTCCAGGTCATTTATAAACATGTTAAAAAGCAGCGGACCCAATACTGAACCTGAGGTACTCCACTCTCCACTTTAACTATACTGGAGAATTTTCCATTTACAACCACACACTGTTCCCTATCCTACAACCAGTTTTGTATCCAATTGCAAAGGTTATCTCCTAGCCCCAATTTCCTTATTTTATACACCAGCCTTCTGTGTGGTACTGTATCAAATGCCTTTGCAAAGTCTAGATATACTACATCTACTGCCTTGCCATTGTCAAGGTTGCTGCTTACCTCCAACCTCCTCATAGAAGCTGAAAAGATTAGTTTGGCATGACCTATTCTTCATAAAACCATGTTGATTCGTGCTAATGATCTTATTTTTTGTGTTGTAATCCTGAATATAGTCCCTTATTATGCCTTCTAATAGTTTTCCCACTACAGAGGTCAAACTCACTGGTCTATAATTCCCAGGTTCTGTTTTAGTTCCCTTCTTAAATAGAGGCACTATGTTAGCTCTTCGCCAATCCTGTGTCCTCACCTTTCCTATGGACACAATGTCCTCTCCTTTCCTATGGACACAATACCCTCACCTTTCCTATGGACACAGTGTCCTCTCCTTTCCTATGGACACAATGTCCTCTCCTTTCCTATGGACACAGTGTCCTCTCCTTTCCTATGGACACAGTGCCCTCTCCTTTCCTATGGACACAATGTCCTCACCTTTCCTATGGACACAATGTCCTCACCTTTCCTATAGACACAATGTCCTCTCCTTTCCTATGGACACAGTGCCCTCTCTTTTCCTATGGACACAGTGTCCTCACCTTTCCTATGGACACAGTGTCCTCACCTTTCCTATGGACACAATGTCCTCACCTTTCCTATGGACACAATGTCCTCTCCTTTCCTATGGACACAGTGTCCTCTCCTTTCCTATGGACACAATGTCCTCTCCTTTCCTATGGACACAATGTCCTCTCCTTTCCTATGGACACAGTGTCCTCACCTTTCCTATGGACACAGTGTCCTCTCCTTTCCTATGGACACAGTGCCCTCTCCTTTCCTATGGACACAGTGCCCTCTCCTTTCCTATGGACACAATGTCCTCACAGTGCCCTCTCCTTTCCTATGGACACAGTGCCCTCTCCTTTCCTATGGACACAATGTCCTCACAATGTCCTCACCTTTCCTATGGACACAATGTCCTCTCCTTTCCTATGGACACAGTGTCCTCTCCTTTCCTATGGACACAGTGTCCTCACCTTTCCTATGGACACAGTGTCCTCACCTTTCCTATGGACACAGTGTCCTCACCTTTCCTATGGACACAATGTCCTCACAATGTCCTCACCTTTCCTATGGACACAATGCCCTCTCCTTTCCTATGGACACAATGCCCTCTCCTTTCCTATGGACACAATGTCCTCACCTTTCCTATGGACACAATGCCCTCTCCTTTCCTATGGACACAATGTCCTCACCTTTCCTATGGACACAATGTCCTCACAATGTCCTCACCTTTCCTATGGACACAATGTCCTCACAATGTCCTCACCTTTCCTATGGACACAATGTCCTCTCCTTTCCTATGGACACAATGTCCTCTCCTTTCCTATGGACACAATGCCCTCACCTTTCCTATGGACACAATGTCCTCACCTTTCCTATGGACACAATGTCCTCACAATGTCCTCACCTTTCCTATGAACACAGTGTCCTCTCCTTTCCTATGGACACAATGTCCTCACCTTTCCTATGGACACAATGTCCTCTCCTTTCCTATGGACACAATGTCCTCACCTTTCCTATGGACACAATGTCCTCTCCTTTCCTATGGACACAATACCCTCACCTTTCCTATGGACACTATGTCCTCCCCTTTCCTATGGACACAATGTCCTCTCCTTTCCTATGGACACAATGTCCTCTCCTTTCCTATGGACACAATGCCCTCTCCTTTCCTATGGACACAATGTCCTCACCTTTCCTATGGACACAATGTCCTCCCCTTTCCTATGGACACAATACCCTCACCTTCCCTATGGACACAATGTCCTCACCTTTCCTAAGGACACAGTGTCCTCTAATTTCCTATGGACACAATACCCTCACCTTTTCTATGGACACAGTGTCCTCACCTTTCCTATGGACACAATGTCCTCTCCTTTCCTATGGACACAATGTCCTCTCCTTTCCTATGGACACAGTGTCCTCACCTTTCCTATGGACACAATGTCCTCACCTTTCCTATGGACACAATGTCCTCACCTTTCCTATGGACACAGTGTCCTCTCCTTTCCTATGGACACAGTGTCCTCTCCTTTCCTATGGACACAATACCCTCACCTTTCCTAAGGACACAGTGTCCTCTCCTTTCCTATGGACACAATACCCTCACCTTTTCTATGGACACAGTGTCCTCACCTTTCCTATGGACACAATGTCCTCTCCTTTCCTATGGACACAATGTCCTCTCCTTTCCTATGGACACAGTGTCCTCACCTTTCCTATGGACACAATGTCCTCACCTTTCCTATGGACACAATGTCCTCACCTTTCCTATGGACACAATGTCCTCTCCTTTCCTATGGACACAATGTCCTCTCCTTTCCTGTGGACACAATGTCCTCTCCTTTCCTATGGACACAGTGTCCTCTCCTTTCCTATGGACACAATACCCTCACCTTTCCTATGGACACAATGTCCTCACCTTTCCTATGGACACAGTGTCCTCACCTTTCCTATGGACACAGTGTCCTCTCCTTTCCTATGGACACAGTGTCCTCACCTTTCCTATGGACACAGTGTCCTCACCTTTCCTATGGACACAATGTCCTCACCTTTCCTATGGACATAATGTCCTCACCTTTCCTATGGACATAATGTCCTCACCTTTCCTATGGACACAATGTCCTCTCCTTTCCTATGGACACAATGTCCTCACCTTTCCTATGGACACAATGTCCTCACCTTTCCTATGGACACAATGTCCTCTCCTTTCCTATGGACACAGTGCCCTCACCTTTCCTATGGACACAATGTCCTCTCCTTTCCTATGGACACAATGCCCTCACCTTTCCTATGGACACAATGTCCTCACCTTTCCTATGGACACAATGTCCTCTCCTTTCCTATGGACACAGTGTCCTCACCTTTCCTATGGACACAATGTCCTCACCTTTCCTATGGACACAATGTCCTCTCCTTTCCTATGGACACAGTGTCCTCTCCTTTCCTATGGACACAATGTCCTCACGTTTCCTATGGACACAGTGTCCTCACCTTTCCTATGGACACAATGTCCTCTCCTTTCCTATGGACACAGTGTCCTCACCTTTCCTATGGACACAATGTCCTCACCTTTCCTATGGACACAATGTCCTCACCTTTCCTATGGACACAGTGTCCTCTCCTTTCCTATGGACACAATGTCCTCTCCTTTCCTATGGACACAATGTCCTCACCTTTCCTATGGACACAATACCCTCACCTTTCCTATGGACACAATGTCCTCTCCTTTCCTATGGACACAATGTCCTCACCTTTCCTATGGACACAATGTCCTCACCTTTCCTATGGACACAATGTCCTCACCTTTCCTATGGACACAATGTCCTCTCCTTTCCTATGGACACAGTGTCCTCTCCTTTCCTATGGACACAGTGCCCTCTCCTTTCCTATGGACACAATGTCCTCACCTTTCCTATGGACACAATGTCCTCTCCTTTCCTATGGACACAATGTCCTCACCTTTCCTATGGACACAATGTCCTCACCTTTCCTATGGACACAGTGTCCTCACCTTTCCTATGGACACAATGTCCTCACCTTTCCTATGGACACAATGTCCTCACCTTTCCTATGGACACAATGTCCTCTCCTTTCCTATGGACACAGTGTCCTCTCCTTTCCTATGGACACAGTGTCCTCACCTTTCCTATGGACACAATGTCCTCTCCTTTCCTATGGACACAGTGTCCTCACCTTTCCTATGGACACAGTGTCCTCACCTTTCCTATGGACACAATGTCCTCTCCTTTCCTATGGACACAGTGTCCTCTCCTTTCCTATGGACACAGTAACATAGTAACATAGTAAATTAGGTTGAAAAAAGACACAAGTCCATCAAGTTCAACCTTCGCTTCATACCTCAGTAACTAAGAATTTTATAGCTTTCCTGCTACCAATTAAATTAGTCTTTATCAGACCTTCCTGATCTGCCTACTGATAAACAGTATAACTCTGTATGTTCCCTTTTGAAAGAAATGTATCTAATCTTCTCTTAAATGTGTCCATTGTATCTGCCATAACTACCTCCCTGGGCAATGAATTCCACAATTTGACAGACCTTACCGTAAAAAAACCCTTCCTCTGCTGAAGTTTAAACCTCCTTTCCTCTAATCTCAAGAGGTGTCCCCTGGTCACCTGAGCAGGCCTTGGAATAAATAGCTCACCGCAGAGATCCTTGTATTGACCTCTCATATACTTGTACAATGTGATAAGGTCTCCTCTTAGTCGTCTTTTCTCTAGAGTAAATAAACCAAGTTTGTTTAGTCGTTCCTCATATGTCAAGTCCTCCATTCCCTTAATTAATTTTGTTGCTCTCCGCTGTACCCTCTCTAGTTCTAGTATATCCTTTTTCAGAACCGGTGCCCAAAATTGCACTGCATACTCAAGGTGAGGTCTTACCAATGATTTGTATAATGGCAAAATAATGTTATCCACTCTTGCTTCAATACCTCTTTTTATGCAAGACAGGACTTTGTTTGCCTTTGCTACTGCTGTTTGACACTGGTCACTGTTTCCAAGTTTGTAGTTGACAAGGATACCCAGGTCTTTTTCTAGCAACGAGTCACCTAAAATTATTCCATTAAGTTTATAAGTAGCCTTGGGATTGTTTCCTCCCAAATGCATGACTTTACACTTCCCCACATTAAACTTCATATTCCACATGTTTGCCCAATCTGACATTGTATGTAAGTCCCTCTGTAGAGAGAAAATATCCTGTTCTGAATTAATGACTTTGCATAATTTAGTATCATCTGCAAATATTGATATTTTGCTTTCTATATCTATTTCCAGGTCATTTATAAACATGTTAAAAAGCAGCGGACCCAATACTGAACCCTGAGGTACTCCACTCTCCACTTTAACTATACTGGAGAATTTTCCATTTACAACCACACACTGTTCCCTATCCTACAACCAGTTTTGTATCCAATTGCAAAGGTTATCTCCTAGCCCCAATTTCCTTATTTTATACACCAGCCTTCTGTGTGGTACTGTATCAAATGCCTTTGCAAAGTCTAGATATACTACATCTACTGCCTTGCCATTGTCAAGGTTGCTGCTTACCTCCTCATAGAAGCTGAAAAGATTAGTTTGGCATGACCTATTCTTCATAAAACCATGTTGATTCGTGCTAATGATCTTATTTTTTGTGTTGTAATCCTGAATATAGTCCCTTATTATGCCTTCTAATAGTTTTCCCACTACAGAGGTCAAACTCACTGGTCTATAATTCCCAGGTTCTGTTTTAGTTCCCTTCTTAAATAGAGGCACTATGTTAGCTCTTCGCCAATCCTGTGTCCTCACCTTTCCTATGGACACAATGTCCTCTCCTTTCCTATGGACACAATACCCTCACCTTTCCTATGGACACAGTGTCCTCTCCTTTCCTATGGACACAATGTCCTCTCCTTTCCTATGGACACAGTGTCCTCTCCTTTCCTATGGACACAGTGCCCTCTCCTTTCCTATGGACACAATGTCCTCACCTTTCCTATGGACACAATGTCCTCACCTTTCCTATAGACACAATGTCCTCTCCTTTCCTATGGACACAGTGCCCTCTCCTTTCCTATGGACACAGTGTCCTCACCTTTCCTATGGACACAGTGTCCTCACCTTTCCTATGGACACAATGTCCTCACCTTTCCTATGGACACAATGTCCTCTCCTTTCCTATGGACACAGTGTCCTCTCCTTTCCTATGGACACAATGTCCTCTCCTTTCCTATGGACACAATGTCCTCTCCTTTCCTATGGACACAGTGTCCTCACCTTTCCTATGGACACAGTGTCCTCTCCTTTCCTATGGACACAGTGCCCTCTCCTTTCCTATGGACACAGTGCCCTCTCCTTTCCTATGGACACAATGTCCTCACAGTGCCCTCTCCTTTCCTATGGACACAGTGCCCTCTCCTTTCCTATGGACACAATGTCCTCACAATGTCCTCACCTTTCCTATGGACACAATGTCCTCTCCTTTCCTATGGACACAGTGTCCTCTCCTTTCCTATGGACACAGTGTCCTCACCTTTCCTATGGACACAGTGTCCTCACCTTTCCTATGGACACAATGTCCTCACCTTTCCTATGGACATAATGTCCTCACCTTTCCTATGGACATAATGTCCTCACCTTTCCTATGGACACAATGTCCTCTCCTTTCCTATGGACACAATGTCCTCACCTTTCCTATGGACACAATGTCCTCACCTTTCCTATGGACACAATGTCCTCTCCTTTCCTATGGACACAGTGCCCTCACCTTTCCTATGGACACAATGTCCTCTCCTTTCCTATGGACACAATGCCCTCACCTTTCCTATGGACACAATGTCCTCACCTTTCCTATGGACACAATGTCCTCTCCTTTCCTATGGACACAGTGTCCTCACCTTTCCTATGGACACAATGTCCTCACCTTTCCTATGGACACAATGTCCTCTCCTTTCCTATGGACACAGTGTCCTCTCCTTTCCTATGGACACAATGTCCTCACGTTTCCTATGGACACAGTGTCCTCACCTTTCCTATGGACACAATGTCCTCTCCTTTCCTATGGACACAGTGTCCTCACCTTTCCTATGGACACAATGTCCTCACCTTTCCTATGGACACAATGTCCTCACCTTTCCTATGGACACAGTGTCCTCTCCTTTCCTATGGACACAATGTCCTCTCCTTTCCTATGGACACAATGTCCTCACCTTTCCTATGGACATAATACCCTCACCTTTCCTATGGACACAATGTCCTCTCCTTTCCTATGGACACAATGTCCTCACCTTTCCTATGGACACAATGTCCTCACCTTTCCTATGGACACAATGTCCTCACCTTTCCTATGGACACAATGTCCTCTCCTTTCCTATGGACACAGTGTCCTCTCCTTTCCTATGGACACAGTGCCCTCTCCTTTCCTATGGACACAATGTCCTCACCTTTCCTATGGACACAATGTCCTCTCCTTTCCTATGGACACAATGTCCTCACCTTTCCTATGGACACAATGTCCTCACCTTTCCTATGGACACAGTGTCCTCACCTTTCCTATGGACACAATGTCCTCACCTTTCCTATGGACACAATGTCCTCACCTTTCCTATGGACACAATGTCCTCTCCTTTCCTATGGACACAGTGTCCTCTCCTTTCCTATGGACACAGTGTCCTCACCTTTCCTATGGACACAATGTCCTCTCCTTTCCTATGGACACAATGTCCTCACCTTTCCTATGGACACAGTGTCCTCACCTTTCCTATGGACACAATGTCCTCTCCTTTCCTATGGACACAGTGTCCTCTCCTTTCCTATGGACACAGTAACATAGTAACATAGTAAATTAGGTTGAAAAAAGACACAAGTCCATCAAGTTCAACCTTCGCTTCATACCTCAGTAACTAAGAATTTTATAGCTTTCCTGCTACCAATTAAATTAGTCTTTATCAGACCTTCCTGATCTGCCTACTGATAAACAGTATAACTCTGTATGTTCCCTTTTGAAAGAAATGTATCTAATCTTCTCTTAAATGTGTCCATTGTATCTGCCATAACTACCTCCCTGGGCAATGAATTCCACAATTTGACAGACCTTACCGTAAAAAAACCCTTCCTCTGCTGAAGTTTAAACCTCCTTTCCTCTAATCTCAAGAGGTGTCCCCTGGTCACCTGAGCAGGCCTTGGAATAAATAGCTCACCGCAGAGATCCTTGTATTGACCTCTCATATACTTGTACAATGTGATAAGGTCTCCTCTTAGTCGTCTTTTCTCTAGAGTAAATAAACCAAGTTTGTTTAGTCGTTCCTCATATGTCAAGTCCTCCATTCCCTTAATTAATTTTGTTGCTCTCCGCTGTACCCTCTCTAGTTCTAGTATATCCTTTTTCAGAACCGGTGCCCAAAATTGCACTGCATACTCAAGGTGAGGTCTTACCAATGATTTGTATAATGGCAAAATAATGTTATCCACTCTTGCTTCAATACCTCTTTTTATGCAAGACAGGACTTTGTTTGCCTTTGCTACTGCTGTTTGACACTGGTCACTGTTTCCAAGTTTGTAGTTGACAAGGATACCCAGGTCTTTTTCTAGCAACGAGTCACCTAAAATTATTCCATTAAGTTTATAAGTAGCCTTGGGATTGTTTCCTCCCAAATGCATGACTTTACACTTCCCCACATTAAACTTCATATTCCACATGTTTGCCCAATCTGACATTGTATGTAAGTCCCTCTGTAGAGAGAAAATATCCTGTTCTGAATTAATGACTTTGCATAATTTAGTATCATCTGCAAATATTGATATTTTGCTTTCTATATCTATTTCCAGGTCATTTATAAACATGTTAAAAAGCAGCGGACCCAATACTGAACCCTGAGGTACTCCACTCTCCACTTTAACTATACTGGAGAATTTTCCATTTACAACCACACACTGTTCCCTATCCTACAACCAGTTTTGTATCCAATTGCAAAGGTTATCTCCTAGCCCCAATTTCCTTATTTTATACACCAGCCTTCTGTGTGGTACTGTATCAAATGCCTTTGCAAAGTCTAGATATACTACATCTACTGCCTTGCCATTGTCAAGGTTGCTGCTTACCTCCTCATAGAAGCTGAAAAGATTAGTTTGGCATGACCTATTCTTCATAAAACCATGTTGATTCGTGCTAATGATCTTATTTTTTGTGTTGTAATCCTGAATATAGTCCCTTATTATGCCTTCTAATAGTTTTCCCACTACAGAGGTCAAACTCACTGGTCTATAATTCCCAGGTTCTGTTTTAGTTCCCTTCTTAAATAGAGGCACTATGTTAGCTCTTCGCCAATCCTGTGTCCTCACCTTTCCTATGGACACAATGTCCTCTCCTTTCCTATGGACACAATACCCTCACCTTTCCTATGGACACAGTGTCCTCTCCTTTCCTATGGACACAATGTCCTCTCCTTTCCTATGGACACAGTGTCCTCTCCTTTCCTATGGACACAGTGCCCTCTCCTTTCCTATGGACACAATGTCCTCACCTTTCCTATGGACACAATGTCCTCACCTTTCCTATAGACACAATGTCCTCTCCTTTCCTATGGACACAGTGCCCTCTCCTTTCCTATGGACACAGTGTCCTCACCTTTCCTATGGACACAGTGTCCTCACCTTTCCTATGGACACAATGTCCTCACCTTTCCTATGGACACAATGTCCTCTCCTTTCCTATGGACACAGTGTCCTCTCCTTTCCTATGGACACAATGTCCTCTCCTTTCCTATGGACACAATGTCCTCTCCTTTCCTATGGACACAGTGTCCTCACCTTTCCTATGGACACAGTGTCCTCTCCTTTCCTATGGACACAGTGCCCTCTCCTTTCCTATGGACACAGTGCCCTCTCCTTTCCTATGGACACAATGTCCTCACAGTGCCCTCTCCTTTCCTATGGACACAGTGCCCTCTCCTTTCCTATGGACACAATGTCCTCACAATGTCCTCACCTTTCCTATGGACACAATGTCCTCTCCTTTCCTATGGACACAGTGTCCTCTCCTTTCCTATGGACACAGTGTCCTCACCTTTCCTATGGACACAGTGTCCTCACCTTTCCTATGGACACAGTGTCCTCACCTTTCCTATGGACACAATGTCCTCACAATGTCCTCACCTTTCCTATGGACACAATGCCCTCTCCTTTCCTATGGACACAATGCCCTCTCCTTTCCTATGGACACAATGTCCTCACCTTTCCTATGGACACAATGCCCTCTCCTTTCCTATGGACACAATGTCCTCACAATGTCCTCACCTTTCCTATGGACACAATGTCCTCACAATGTCCTCACCTTTCCTATGGACACAATGTCCTCTCCTTTCCTATGGACACAATGTCCTCTCCTTTCCTATGGACACAATGCCCTCACCTTTCCTATGGACACAATGTCCTCACCTTTCCTATGGACACAATGTCCTCACAATGTCCTCACCTTTCCTATGGACACAGTGTCCTCTCCTTTCCTATGGACACAATGTCCTCACCTTTCCTATGGACACAATGTCCTCTCCTTTCCTATGGACACAATGTCCTCACCTTTCCTATGGACACAATGTCCTCTCCTTTCCTATGGACACAATACCCTCACCTTTCCTATGGACACTATGTCCTCCCCTTTCCTATGGACACTATGTCCTCCCCTTTCCTATGGACACAATGTCCTCTCCTTTCCTATGGACACAATGTCCTCTCCTTTCCTATGGACACAATGCCCTCTCCTTTCCTATGGACACAATGTCCTCACCTTTCCTATGGACACAATACCCTCACCTTCCCTATGGACACAATGTCCTCACCTTTCCTAAGGACACAGTGTCCTCTAATTTCCTATAGACACAATACCCTCACCTTTTCTATGGACACAGTGTCCTCACCTTTCCTATGGACACAATGTCCTCTCGTTTCCTATGGACACAATGTCCTCACCTTTCCTATGGACACAATGTCCTCTCCTTTCCTATGGACACAATGTCCTCACCTTTCCTATGGACACAATGTCCTCACCTTTCCTATGGACACAATGTCCTCTCCTTTCCTATGGACACAGTGTCCTCACCTTTCCTATGGACACAATGTCCTCTCCTTTCCTATGGACACAATGTCCTCTCCTTTCCTATGGACACAGTGTCCTCACCTTTCCTATGGACACAATGTCCTCACCTTTCCTATGGACACAGTTTCCTCACCTTTCCTATGGACACAGTGTCCTCTCCTTTCCTATGGACACAGTGTCCTCTCCTTTCCTATGGACACAATACCCTCTCCTTTCCTATGGACACAATACCCTCTCCTTTCCTATGGACACAATGTCCTCTCCTTTCCTATGGACACAATGGCCTCACCTTTCCTATGGACACAATACCCTCACCTTTCCTATGGACACAGTGTCCTCTCCTTTCCTATGGACACAGTGTCCTCACCTTTCCTATGGACACAATACCCTCACCTTTCCTATGGACACAGTGTCCTCTCCTTTCCTATGGACACAATGTCCTCACCTTTCCTATGGACACAATGTCCTCACCTTTCCTATGGATACAGTGCCCTCTCCTTTCCTATGGACACAGTGCCCTCTCCTTTCCTATGGACACAATGTCCTCTCCTTTCCTATGGACACAATGTCCTCACAATGTCCTCACCTTTCCTATGGACACAATGTCCTCACAATGTCCTCACCTTTCCTATGGACACAATGTCCTCTCCTTTCCTATGGACACAATGTCCTCTCCTTTCCTATGGACACAATGCCCTCACCTTTCCTATGGACACAATGTCCTCACCTTTCCTATGGACACAATGTCCTCACAATGTCCTCACCTTTCCTATGGACACAGTGTCCTCTCCTTTCCTATGGACACAATGTCCTCACCTTTCCTATGGACACAATGTCCTCTCCTTTCCTATGGACACAATGTCCTCACCTTTCCTATGGACACAATGTCCTCTCCTTTCCTATGGACACAATACCCTCACCTTTCCTATGGACACTATGTCCTCCCCTTTCCTATGGACACTATGTCCTCCCCTTTCCTATGGACACAATGTCCTCTCCTTTCCTATGGACACAATGTCCTCTCCTTTCCTATGGACACAATGCCCTCTCCTTTCCTATGGACACAATGTCCTCACCTTTCCTATGGACACAATACCCTCACCTTCCCTATGGACACAATGTCCTCACCTTTCCTAAGGACACAGTGTCCTCTAATTTCCTATAGACACAATACCCTCACCTTTTCTATGGACACAGTGTCCTCACCTTTCCTATGGACACAATGTCCTCTCGTTTCCTATGGACACAATGTCCTCACCTTTCCTATGGACACAATGTCCTCTCCTTTCCTATGGACACAATGTCCTCACCTTTCCTATGGACACAATGTCCTCACCTTTCCTATGGACACAATGTCCTCTCCTTTCCTATGGACACAGTGTCCTCACCTTTCCTATGGACACAATGTCCTCTCCTTTCCTATGGACACAATGTCCTCTCCTTTCCTATGGACACAGTGTCCTCACCTTTCCTATGGACACAATGTCCTCACCTTTCCTATGGACACAGTTTCCTCACCTTTCCTATGGACACAGTGTCCTCTCCTTTCCTATGGACACAGTGTCCTCTCCTTTCCTATGGACACAATACCCTCTCCTTTCCTATGGACACAATACCCTCTCCTTTCCTATGGACACAATGTCCTCTCCTTTCCTATGGACACAATGGCCTCACCTTTCCTATGGACACAATACCCTCACCTTTCCTATGGACACAGTGTCCTCTCCTTTCCTATGGACACAGTGTCCTCACCTTTCCTATGGACACAATACCCTCACCTTTCCTATGGACACAGTGTCCTCTCCTTTCCTATGGACACAATGTCCTCACCTTTCCTATGGACACAATGTCCTCACCTTTCCTATGGATACAGTGCCCTCTCCTTTCCTATGGACACAGTGCCCTCTCCTTTCCTATGGACACAATGTCCTCACAGTGCCCTCTCCTTTCCTATGGACACAGTGCCCTCTCCTTTCCTATGGACACAATGTCCTCACAATGTCCTCACCTTTCCTATGGACACAATGTCCTCTCCTTTCCTATGGACACAGTGTCCTCTCCTTTCCTATGGACACAGTGTCCTCACCTTTCCTATGGACACAGTGTCCTCACCTTTCCTATGGACACAGTGTCCTCACCTTTCCTATGGACACAATGTCCTCACAATGTCCTCACCTTTCCTATGGACACAATGCCCTCTCCTTTCCTATGGACACAATGCCCTCTCCTTTCCTATGGACACAATGTCCTCACCTTTCCTATGGACACAATGCCCTCTCCTTTCCTATGGACACAATGTCCTCACCTTTCCTATGGACACAATGTCCTCACAATGTCCTCACCTTTCCTATGGACACAATGTCCTCACAATGTCCTCACCTTTCCTATGGACACAATGTCCTCTCCTTTCCTATGGACACAATGTCCTCTCCTTTCCTATGGACACAATGCCCTCACCTTTCCTATGGACACAATGTCCTCACCTTTCCTATGGACACAATGTCCTCACAATGTCCTCACCTTTCCTATGGACACAGTGTCCTCTCCTTTCCTATGGACACAATGTCCTCACCTTTCCTATGGACACAATGTCCTCTCCTTTCCTATGGACACAATGTCCTCACCTTTCCTATGGACACAATGTCCTCTCCTTTCCTATGGACACAATACCCTCACCTTTCCTATGGACACTATGTCCTCCCCTTTCCTATGGACACAATGTCCTCTCCTTTCCTATGGACACAATGTCCTCTCCTTTCCTATGGACACAATGCCCTCTCCTTTCCTATGGACACAATGTCCTCACCTTTCCTATGGACACAATGTCCTCCCCTTTCCTATGGACACAATACCCTCACCTTCCCTATGGACACAATGTCCTCACCTTTCCTAAGGACACAGTGTCCTCTAATTTCCTATGGACACAATACCCTCACCTTTTCTATGGACACAGTGTCCTCACCTTTCCTATGGACACAATGTCCTCTCCTTTCCTATGGACACAATGTCCTCTCCTTTCCTATGGACACAGTGTCCTCACCTTTCCTATGGACACAATGTCCTCACCTTTCCTATGGACACAATGTCCTCACCTTTCCTATGGACACAGTGTCCTCTCCTTTCCTATGGACACAGTGTCCTCTCCTTTCCTATGGACACAATACCCTCACCTTTCCTAAGGACACAGTGTCCTCTCCTTTCCTATGGACACAATACCCTCACCTTTTCTATGGACACAGTGTCCTCACCTTTCATATGGACACAATGTCCTCTCCTTTCCTATGGACACAATGTCCTCTCCTTTCCTATGGACACAGTGTCCTCACCTTTCCTATGGACACAATGTCCTCACCTTTCCTATGGACACAGTGTCCTCACCTTTCCTATGGACACAGTGTCCTCTCCTTTCCTATGGACACAGTGTCCTCTCCTTTCCTATGGACACAATACCCTCTCCTTTCCTATGGACACAATGTCCTCTCCTTTCCTATGGACACAATGGCCTCACCTTTCCTATGGACACAATACCCTCACCTTTCCTATGGACACAGTCTCCTCTCCTTTCCTATGGACACAGTGTCCTCACCTTTCCTATGGACACAATACCCTCACCTTTCCTATGGACACAGTGTCCTCTCCTTTCCTATGGACACAATGTCCTCACCTTTCCTATGGACACAATGTCCTCACCTTTCCTATGGACACAGTGTCCTCACCTTTCCTATGGACACAATGTCCTCACCTTTCCTATGGACACAGTGTCCTCACCTTTCCTATGGACACAATGTCCTCTCCTTTCCTATGGACACAATGTCCTCTCCTTTCCTATGGACACAATGTCCTCTCCTTTCCTATGGACACAATACCCTCACCTTTCCTATGGACACAGTGTCCTCACCTTTCCTATGGACACAGTGTCCTCTCCTTTCCTATGGACACAATGCCCTCACCTTTCCTATGGACACAATACCCTCACCTTTCCTATGGACACAATGTCCTCTCCTTTCCTATGGAGACAGTGTCCTCACCTTTCCTATGGACACAATGTCCTCTCCTTTCCTATGGAGACAGTGTCCTCACCTTTCCTATGGACACAATGTCCTCACCTTTCCTATGGACACAGTGTCCTCTCCTTTCCTATGGACACAATGCCCTCACCTTTCCTATGGACACAATACCCTCACCTTTCCTATGGACACAATGTCCTCTCCTTTCCTATGGAGACAGTGTCCTCACCTTTCCTATGGACACAGTGTCCTCACCTTTCCTATGGACACAATGTCCTCACCTTTCCTATGGACACAATGTCCTCACCTTTCCTATGGACACAATGTCCTCACCTTTCCTATGGACACAGTGCCCTCACCTTTCCTATGGACACAATGTCCTCACCTTTCCTATGAACACAATGTCCTCTCCTTTCCTATGGACACAATGTCCTCACCTTTCCTATGTACACAATGCCCTCACCTTTCCTATGGACACAATGTCCTCACCTTTCCTATGGACACAATGTCCTCACCTTTCCTATGGACACAATGTCCTCTCCTTTCCTATGGACACAATGTCCTCACCTTTCCTATGGACACAATGTCCTCACCTTTCCTATGGACACAATGTCCTCTCCTTTCCTATGGACACAGTTTCCTCACCTTTCCTATGGACACAATGTCCTCTCCTTTCCTATGGACACAATGTCCTCACCTTTCCTATGGACACAATGTCCTCACCTTTCCTATGGACACAATACCCTCACCTTCCCTATGGACACAATGTCCTCACCTTTCCTATGGACACAGTGTCCTCTCCTTTCCTATGGACACAATGCCCTCACCTTTCCTATGGACACAATACCCTCACCTTTTCTATGGACACAGTGTCCTCACCTTTCCTATGGACACAGTGTCCTCACCTTTCCTATGGACACAGTGTCCTCACCTTTCCTATGGACACAGTGTCCTCACCTTTCCTATGGACACAGTGTCCTCTCCTTTCCTATGGACACAATGTCCTCTCCTTTCCTATGGACACAATGTCCTCACCTTTCCTATGGACACAGTGTCCTCACCTTTCCTATGGACACAATGTCCTCACCTTTCCTATGGACACAATGTCCTCACCTTTCCTATGGACACAGTGTCCTCTCCTTTCCTATGGACACAGTGTCCTCTCCTTTCCTATGGACACAATGTCCTCACCTTTCCTATGGACACAGTGCCCTCACCTTTCCTATGGACACAATGTCCTCACCTTTCCTATGGACACAATGTCCTCTCCTTTCCTATGGACACAATGTCCTCACCTTTCCTATGGACACAATGTCCTCACCTTTCCTATGGACACAGTTTCCTCACCTTTCCTATGGACACAATGTCCTCACCTTTCCTATGGACACAATGTCCTCTCCTTTCCTATGGACACAGTGTCCTCTCCTTTCCTATGGACACAATGTCCTCACCTTTCCTATGGACACAATGTCCTCTCCTTTCCTATGGACACAATGTCCTCACCTTTCCTATGGACACAGTGCCCTCACCTTTCCTATGGACACAATGTCCTCACCTTTCCTATGGACACAATGTCCTCACCTTTCCTATGGACACAGTTTCCTCACCTTTCCTATGGACACAATGTCCTCACCTTTCCTATGGACACAATGTCCTCTCCTTTCCTATGGACACAATGTCCTCTCCTTTCCTATGGACACAATGTCCTCACCTTTCCTATGGACACAATGTCCTCTCCTTTCCTAAGGACACAATGTCCTCACCTTTCCTATGGACACAGTGTCCTCTCCTTTCCTATGGACACAATGTCCTCTCCTTTCCTATGGACACAATGTCCTCTCCTTTCCTATGGACACAGTGTCCTCTCCTTTCCTATGGACACAGTGTCCTCTCCTTTCCTATGGACACAATGCCCTCACCTTTCCTATGGACACAATGTCCTCTCCTTTCCTATGGACACAGTGCCCTCACCTTCCTATGGACACAATACCCTCACCTTTTCTATGGACACAGTGTCCTCACCTTTCCTATGGACACAATGTCCTCACCTTTCCTATGGACACAATGTCCTCACCTTTCCTATGGACACAATGTCCTCTCCTTTCCTATGGACACAATGTCCTCACCTTTCCTATGGACACAATGTCCTCTCCTTTCCTATGGACACAATGTCCTCACCTTTCCTATGGACACAATGTCCTCACCTTTCCTATGGACACAGTTTCCTCACCTTTCCTATGGACACAGTTTCCTCACCTTTCCTATGGACACAATGTCCTCTCCTTTCCTATGGACACAATGTCCTCTCCTTTCCTATGGACACAATGTCCTCTCCTTTCCTATGGACACAATGTCCTCACCTTTCCTATGGACACAATGCCCTCACCTTTCCTATAGACACAGTGTCCTCACCTTTCCTATGGACACAATACCCTCACCTTTTCTATGGACACAGTGTCCTCACCTTTCCTATGGACACAGTGTCCTCTCCTTTCCTATGGACACAATGTCCTCACCTTTCCTATGGACACAGTGTCCTCACCTTTCCTATGGACACAATGTCCTCACCTTTCCTATGGACACAATGTCCTCACCTTTCCTATGGACACAGTGCCCTCACCTTTCCTATGGACACAATGTCCTCACCTTTCCTATGGACACAGTGTCCTCACCTTTCCTATGGACACAGTGTCCTCTCCTTTCCTATGGACACAATGTCCTCTCCTTTCCTATGGACACAATGTCCTCTCCTTCCTATGGACACAATATCCTCTCCTTTCCTATGGACACAATGTCCTCTCCTTTCCTATGCACACAATGTCCTCACCTTTCCTATGGACACAGTGTCCTCACCTTTCCTATGGACACAATGTCCTCTCCTTTCCTATGGACACAATGTCCTCACCTTTCCTATGGACACAATGTCCTCACCTTTCCTATGGACACAATGCCCTCTCCTTTCCTATGGACACAATGTCCTCTCCTTTCCTATGGACACAATGTCCTCACCTTTCCTATGGACACAGTGTCCTCACCTTTCCTATGGACACAATGTCCTCTCCTTTCTATGGACACAATGTCCTCACCTTTCCTATGGACACAATGCCCTCTCCTTTCCTATGGACACAGTGTCCTCACCTTTCCTATGGACACAATGTCCTCACCTTTCCTATGGACACAGTGTTCTCACCTTTCCTATGGACACAATGTCCTCTCCTTTCCTATGGACACAGTGTCCTCACCTTTCCTATGGACACAATGCCCTCACCTTTCCTATGGACACAATGCCCTCTCCTTTCCTATGGACACAGTGTCCTCACCTTTCCTATGGACACAATGTCCTCACCTTTCCTATGGACACAGTGTTCTCACCTTTCCTATGGACACAATGTCCTCTCCTTTCCTATGGACACAATGTCCTCACCTTTCCTATGGACACAGTGTCCTCTCCTTTCCTATGGACACAATACCCTCACCTTTCCTATGGACACAGTGTCCTCTCCTTTCCTATGGACACAATGTCCTCTCCTTTCCTATGGACACAATGTCCTCACCTTTCCTATGGACACAGTGTCCTCACCTTTCCTATGGACACTATGTCCTCCCTTTCCTATGGACACAGTGTCCTCACCTTTCCTATGGACACAATGTCCTCCCCTTTCCTATGGACACAATGTCCTCTCCTTTCCTATGGACACAATGTCCTCTCCTTTCCTATGGACACAATGTCCTCTCCTTTCCTATGGACACAATGCCCTCTCCTTTCCTATGGACACAATGTCCTCACCTTTCCTATGGACACAATGTCCTCCCCTTTCCTATGGACACAATACCCTCACCTTTCCTATGGACACAATACCCTCACCTTTCCTATGGACACAATGTCCTCTCCTTTCCTATGGACACAGTGTCCTCTCCTTTCCTATGGACACAATACCCTCACCTTCCCTATGGACACAATGTCCTCACCTTTCCTATGGACACAGTGTCCTCTCCTTTCCTATGGACACAATACCCTCACCTTTCCTATGGATACAGTGTCCTCACCTTTCCTATGGACACAATGTCCTCACCTTTCCTATGGACACAATGTCCTCACCTTTCCTATGGACACAGTGTCCTCACCTTTCCTATGGACACAATGTCCTCACCTTTCCTATGGACACAATGTCCTCACCTTTCCTATGGACACAGTGTCCTCTCCTTTCCTATGGACACAATACCCTCACCTTTCCTATGGACACAGTGTTCTCACCTTTCTATGGACACAATGTCCTCACCTTTCTATGGACACAGTGCCCTCACCTTTCCTATGGACACAATGTCCTCACCTTTCCTATGGACACAATACCCTCACCTTTCCTATGGATACAGTGTCCTCACCTTTCCTATGGACACAATGTCCTCACCTTTCCTATGGACACAATACCCTCACCTTTCCTATGGACACAGTGTCCTCACCTTTCCTATGGACACAATGCCCTCACCTTTCCTATGGACACAGTGTCCTCACCTTTCCTATGGACACAATGTCCTCTCCTTTCCTATGGACACAATGTCCTCTCCTTTCCTATGGACACAGTGTCCTCACCTTTCCTATGGACACAATGTCCTCTCCTTTCCTATGGACACAATGTCCTCTCCTTTCCTATGGACACAGTGTCCTCTCCTTTCCTATGGACACAGTGTCCTCTCCTTTCCTATGGACACAGTGTCCTCTCCTTTCCTATGGACACAATGTCCTCTCCTTTCCTATGGACACAATACCCTCACCTTTTCTATGGACACAGTGTCCTCTCCTTTCCTATGGACACAATGTCCTCACCTTTCCTATGGACACAATGTCCTCACCTTTCCTATGGACACAATGTCCTCTCCTTTCCTATGGACACAATGTCCTCTCCTTTCCTATGGACACAATGCCCTCACCTTTCCTATGGACACAATGCCCTCACCTTTCCTATGGACACAATGCCCTCACCTTTCCTATGGACACAATGTCCTCTCCTTTCCTATGGACACAATACCCTCACCTTTTCTATGGACACAGTGTCCTCTCCTTTCCTATGGACACAATGTCCTCACCTTTCCTATGGACACAATGTCCTCACCTTTCCTATGGACACAGTGTCCTCACCTTTCCTATGGACACAATGTCCTCACCTTTCCTATGGACACAATGTCCTCACCTTTCCTATGGACACAATGTCCTCACCTTTCCTATGGACACAGTGTCCTCTCCTTTCCTATGGACACAATGCCCTCACCTTTTCTATGGACACAGTGTCCTCACCTTTCCTATGGACACAATGTCCTCTCTTTTCCTATGGACACAGTGTCCTCACCTTTCCTATGGACACAGTGTCCTCACCTTTCCTATGGACACAATGTCCTCACCTTTCCTATGGACACAATGTCCTCACCTTTCCTATGGACACAGTGTCCTCACCTTTCCTATGGACACAATACCCTCACCTTTCCTATGGACACAATGTCCTCACCTTTCCTATGGACACAGTGTCCTCTCCTTTCCTATGGACACAATGTCCTCACCTTTCCTATGGACACAGTGTCCTCACCTTTCCTATGGACACAATGTCCTCACCTTTCCTATGGACACAATGTCCTCTCCTTTCCTATGGACACAATGTCCTCTCCTTTCCTATGGACACAATGTCCTCACCTTTCCTATGGACACAATGTCCTCACCTTTCCTATGGACACAATGTCCTCACCTTTCCTATGGACACAGTGTCCTCACCTTTCCTATGGACACAGTGTCCTCACCTTTCCTATGGACACAGTGTCCTCACCTTTCCTATGGACACAGTGTCCTCACCTTTCCTATGGACACAGTGTCCTCACCTTTCCTATGGACACAATGTTCTCACCTTTCCTATGGACACAGTGTCCTCACCTTTCCTATGGACACAATGTCCTCTCCTTTCCTATGGACACAGTGTCCTCACCTTTCCTATGGACACAATGTCCTCTCCTTTCCTATGGACACAATACCCTCACCTTTCCTATGGACACAGTGTCCTCACCTTTCCTATGGACACAATGTTCTCACCTTTCCTATGGACACAGTGTCCTCACCTTTCCTATGGACACAATGTCCTCTCCTTTCCTATGGACACAGTGTCCTCATCTTTCCTATGGACACAATGTCCTCTCCTTTCCTATGGACACAATACCCTCACCTTTCCTATGGACACAATGTCCTCACCTTTCCTATGGACACAATGTCCTCACCTTTCCTATGGACACAGTGTCCTCTCCTTTCCTATGGACACAATGTCCTCTCCTTTCCTATGCACACAGTGTCCTCACCTTTCCTATGGACACAGTGTCCTCTCCTTTCCTATGGACACAGTGTCCTCACCTTTCCTATGGACACAGTGTCCTCACCTTTCCTATGGACACAATACCCTCACCTTCCCTATGGACACAATGTCCTCACCTTTCCTATGGACACAATGTCCTTACCTTTCCTATGGACATAATGTCCTCACCTTTCCTATGGACACAATGTCCTCACCTTTCCTATGGACACAATGTCCTCACCTTTCCTATGGACACAATGTCCTCTCCTTTCCTATGGACACAATGTCCTCACCTTTCCTATGGACACAATGTCC
This sequence comes from Rhinophrynus dorsalis, assembly GCA_037306005.1. Lineage (NCBI taxonomy): Eukaryota > Metazoa > Chordata > Amphibia > Anura > Rhinophrynidae > Rhinophrynus > Rhinophrynus dorsalis. The sequence continues at coordinate 7,867 of JBBDGT010000420.1, read as the reverse complement.
TCACCTTTCCTATGGACACAATGTCCTCTCCTTTCCTATGGACACAGTGCCCTCTCCTTTCCTATGGACACAATGTCCTCACCTTTCCTATGGACACAATGTCCTCTCCTTTCCTATGGACATAATGTCCTCACCTTTCCTATGGACACAATGTCCTCTCCTTTCCTATGGACACAGTGCCCTCACCTTTCCTATGGACACAATGTCCTTACCTTTCCTATGGACATAATGTCCTCACCTTTCCTATGGACACAATGTCCTCTCCTTTCCTATGGACACAGTGTCCTCACCTTTCCTATGGACACAATGTCCTCTCCTTTCCTATGGACACAGTGTCCTCTCCTTTCCTATGGACACAATGTCCTCACGTTTCCTATGGACACAATGTCCTCTCCTTTCCTATGGACACAGTGCCCTCTCCTTTCCTATGGACACAATGTCCTCACGTTTCCTATGGACACAGTGTCCTCACCTTTCCTATGGACACAATGTCCTCACCTTTCCTATGGACACAATGTCCTCACCTTTCCTATGGACACAGTGTCCTCACCTTTCCTATGGACACAATGTCCTCACCTTTCCTATGGACACAATGTCCTCACCTTTCCTATGGACACAATACCCTCACCTTTCCTATGGACACAATGTCCTCTCCTTTCCTATGGACACAATGTCCTCACCTTTCCTATGGACACAATGTCCTCACCTTTCCTATGGACACAATGTCCTCACCTTTCCTATGGACACAATGTCCTCTCCTTTCCTATGGACACAATGTCCTCTCCTTTCCTGTGGACACAATGTCCTCTCCTTTCCTATGGACACAGTGTCCTCTCCTTTCCTATGGACACAATACCCTCACCTTTCCTATGGACACAATGTCCTCACCTTTCCTATGGACACAATGTCCTCTCCTTTCCTATGGACACAGTGTCCTCACCTTTCCTATGGACACAGTGTCCTCACCTTTCTATGGACACAGTGTCCTCACCTTTCCTATGGACACAGTGTCCTCTCCTTTCCTATGGACACAGTGTCCTCACCTTTCCTATGGACATAATGTCCTCACCTTTCCTATGGACACAATGTCCTCTCCTTTCCTATGGACACAGTGTCCTCACCTTTCCTATGGACACAGTGTCCTCACCTTTCCTATGGACACAGTGTCCTCACCTTTCCTATGGACACAGTGTCCTCTCCTTTCCTATGGACACAGTGTCCTCACCTTTCCTATGGACACAGTGTCCTCACCTTTCCTATGGACACAATGTCCTCACCTTTCCTATGGACATAATGTCCTCACCTTTCCTATGGACATAATGTCCTCACCTTTCCTATGGACACAATGTCCTCTCCTTTCCTATGGACACAATGTCCTCACCTTTCCTATGGACACAATGTCCTCACCTTTCCTATGGACACAATGTCCTCTCCTTTCCTATGGACACAGTGCCCTCACCTTTCCTATGGACACAATGTCCTCTCCTTTCCTATGGACACAATGCCCTCACCTTTCCTATGGACACAATGTCCTCACCTTTCCTATGGACACAATGTCCTCTCCTTTCCTATGGACACAGTGTCCTCACCTTTCCTATGGACACAATGTCCTCACCTTTCCTATGGACACAATGTCCTCTCCTTTCCTATGGACACAGTGTCCTCTCCTTTCCTATGGACACAATGTCCTCACGTTTCCTATGGACACAGTGTCCTCACCTTTCCTATGGACACAATGTCCTCTCCTTTCCTATGGACACAGTGTCCTCACCTTTCCTATGGACACAATGTCCTCACCTTTCCTATGGACACAATGTCCTCACCTTTCCTATGGACACAGTGTCCTCTCCTTTCCTATGGACACAATGTCCTCTCCTTTCCTATGGACACAATGTCCTCACCTTTCCTATGGACACAATGTCCTCTCCTTTCCTATGGACACAGTGTCCTCACCTTTCCTATGGACACAATGTCCTCACCTTTCCTATGGACACAATGTCCTCACCTTTCCTATGGACACAGTGTCCTCTCCTTTCCTATGGACACAATGTCCTCTCCTTTCCTATGGACACAATGTCCTCACCTTTCCTATGGACACAATACCCTCACCTTTCCTATGGACACAATGTCCTCTCCTTTCCTATGGACACAATGTCCTCACCTTTCCTATGGACACAATGTCCTCACCTTTCCTATGGACACAATGTCCTCACCTTTCCTATGGACACAATGTCCTCTCCTTTCCTATGGACACAGTGTCCTCTCCTTTCCTATGGACACAGTGCCCTCTCCTTTCCTATGGACACAATGTCCTCACCTTTCCTATGGACACAATGTCCTCTCCTTTCCTATGGACACAATGTCCTCACCTTTCCTATGGACACAATGTCCTCACCTTTCCTATGGACACAGTGTCCTCACCTTTCCTATGGACACAATGTCCTCACCTTTCCTATGGACACAATGTCCTCACCTTTGCTATGGACACAATGTCCTCTCCTTTCCTATGGACACAGTGTCCTCTCCTTTCCTATGGACACAGTGTCCTCTCCTTTCCTATGGACACAATGTCCTCACCTTTCCTATGGACACAATGTCCTCTCCTTTCCTATGGACACAATGTCCTCACCTTTCCTATGGACACAGTGTCCTCACCTTTCCTATGGACACAATGTCCTCTCCTTTCCTATGGACACAGTGTCCTCTCCTTTCCTATGGACACAGTAACATAGTAACATAGTAAATTAGGTTGAAAAAAGACACAAGTCCATCAAGTTCAACCTTCGCTTCATACCTCAGTAACTAAGAATTTTATAGCTTTCCTGCTACCAATTAAATTAGTCTTTATCAGACCTTCCTGATCTGCCTACTGATAAACAGTATAACTCTGTATGTTCCCTTTTGAAAGAAATGTATCTAATCTTCTCTTAAATGTGTCCATTGTATCTGCCATAACTACCTCCCTGGGCAATGAATTCCACAATTTGACAGACCTTACCGTAAAAAAACCCTTCCTCTGCTGAAGTTTAAACCTCCTTTCCTCTAATCTCAAGAGGTGTCCCCTGGTCACCTGAGCAGGCCTTGGAATAAATAGCTCACCGCAGAGATCCTTGTATTGACCTCTCATATACTTGTACAATGTGATAAGGTCTCCTCTTAGTCGTCTTTTCTCTAGAGTAAATAAACCAAGTTTGTTTAGTCGTTCCTCATATGTCAAGTCCTCCATTCCCTTAATTAATTTTGTTGCTCTCCGCTGTACCCTCTCTAGTTCTAGTATATCCTTTTTCAGAACCGGTGCCCAAAATTGCACTGCATACTCAAGGTGAGGTCTTACCAATGATTTGTATAATGGCAAAATAATGTTATCCACTCTTGCTTCAATACCTCTTTTTATGCAAGACAGGACTTTGTTTGCCTTTGCTACTGCTGTTTGACACTGGTCACTGTTTCCAAGTTTGTAGTTGACAAGGATACCCAGGTCTTTTTCTAGCAACGAGTCACCTAAAATTATTCCATTAAGTTTATAAGTAGCCTTGGGATTGTTTCCTCCCAAATGCATGACTTTACACTTCCCCACATTAAACTTCATATTCCACATGTTTGCCCAATCTGACATTGTATGTAAGTCCCTCTGTAGAGAGAAAATATCCTGTTCTGAATTAATGACTTTGCATAATTTAGTATCATCTGCAAATATTGATATTTTGCTTTCTATATCTATTTCCAGGTCATTTATAAACATGTTAAAAAGCAGCGGACCCAATACTGAACCCTGAGGTACTCCACTCTCCACTTTAACTATACTGGAGAATTTTCCATTTACAACCACACACTGTTCCCTATCCTACAACCAGTTTTGTATCCAATTGCAAAGGTTATCTCCTAGCCCCAATTTCCTTATTTTATACACCAGCCTTCTGTGTGGTACTGTATCAAATGCCTTTGCAAAGTCTAGATATACTACATCTACTGCCTTGCCATTGTCAAGGTTGCTGCTTACCTCCTCATAGAAGCTGAAAAGATTAGTTTGGCATGACCTATTCTTCATAAAACCATGTTGATTCGTGCTAATGATCTTATTTTTTGTGTTGTAATCCTGAATATAGTCCCTTATTATGCCTTCTAATAGTTTTCCCACTACAGAGGTCAAACTCACTGGTCTATAATTCCCAGGTTCTGTTTTAGTTCCCTTCTTAAATAGAGGCACTATGTTAGCTCTTCGCCAATCCTGTGTCCTCACCTTTCCTATGGACACAATGTCCTCTCCTTTCCTATGGACACAATACCCTCACCTTTCCTATGGACACAGTGTCCTCTCCTTTCCTATGGACACAATGTCCTCTCCTTTCCTATGGACACAGTGTCCTCTCCTTTCCTATGGACACAGTGCCCTCTCCTTTCCTATGGACACAATGTCCTCACCTTTCCTATGGACACAATGTCCTCACCTTTCCTATAGACACAATGTCCTCTCCTTTCCTATGGACACAGTGCCCTCTCCTTTCCTATGGACACAGTGTCCTCACCTTTCCTATGGACACAGTGTCCTCACCTTTCCTATGGACACAATGTCCTCACCTTTCCTATGGACACAATGTCCTCTCCTTTCCTATGGACACAGTGTCCTCTCCTTTCCTATGGACACAATGTCCTCTCCTTTCCTATGGACACAATGTCCTCTCCTTTCCTATGGACACAGTGTCCTCACCTTTCCTATGGACACAGTGTCCTTTCCTTTCCTATGGACACAGTGCCCTCTCCTTTCCTATGGACACAGTGCCCTCTCCTTTCCTATGGACACAATGTCCTCACAGTGCCCTCTCCTTTCCTATGGACACAGTGCCCTCTCCTTTCCTATGGACACAATGTCCTCACAATGTCCTCACCTTTCCTATGGACACAATGTCCTCTCCTTTCCTATGGACACAGTGTCCTCAGCTTTCCTATGGACACAGTGTCCTCACCTTTCCTATGGACACAGTGTCCTCACCTTTCCTATGGACACAATGTCCTCACAATGTCCTCACCTTTCCTATGGACACAATGCCCTCTCCTTTCCTATGGACACAATGCCCTCTCCTTTCCTATGGACACAATGTCCTCACCTTTCCTATGGACACAATGTCCTCACCTTTCCTATGGACACAATGCCCTCTCCTTTCCTATGGACACAATGTCCTCACCTTTCCTATGGACACAATGTCCTCACAATGTCCTCACCTTTCCTATGGACACAATGTCCTCACAATGTCCTCACCTTTCCTATGGACACAATGTCCTCTCCTTTCCTATGGACACAATGTCCTCACCTTTCCTATGGACACAGTGTCCTCTCCTTTCCTATGGACACAATGTCCTCACATTTCCTATGGACACAATGTCCTCTCCTTTCCTATGGACACAATGTCCTCTCCTTTCCTATGGACACAATGTCCTCTCCTTTCCTATGGACACAATGCCCTCACCTTTCCTATGGACACAATGTCCTCTCCTTTCCTATGGACACAATGTCCTCACCTTTCCTATGGACACAGTGTCCTCTCCTTTCCTATGGACACAATGTCCTCACCTTTCCTATGGACACAATGTCATCTCCTTTCCTATGGACACAATGTCCTCACCTTTCCTATGGACACAATGTCCTCTCCTTTCCTATGGACACAATGTCCTCTCCTTTCCTATGGACACAATGTCCTCTCCTTTCCTATGGACACAATGCCCTCACCTTTCCTATGGACACAATGTCCTCACCTTTCCTATGGACACAATGTCCTCACAATGTCCTCACCTTTCCTATGGACACAGTGTCCTCTCCTTTCCTATGGACACAATGTCCTCACCTTTCCTATGGACACAATGTCCTCTCCTTTCCTATGGACACAATGTCCTCACCTTTCCTATGGACACAATGTCCTCTCCTTTCCTATGGACACAATACCCTCACCTTTCCTATGGACACTATGTCCTCCTCTTTCCTATGGACACAATGTCCTCTCCTTTCCTATGGACACAATGTCCTCTCCTTTCCTATGGACACAATGCCCTCTCCTTTCCTATGGACACAATGTCCTCACCTTTCCTATGGACACAATGTCCTCCCCTTTCCTATGGACACAATACCCTCACCTTCCCTATGGACACAATGTCCTCACCTTTCCTAAGGACACAGTGTCCTCTCCTTTCCTATGGACACAATACCCTCACCTTTTCTATGGACACAGTGTCCTCACCTTTCCTATGGACACAATGTCCTCTCCTTTCCTATGGACACAATGTCCTCTCCTTTCCTATGGACACAGTGTCCTCACCTTTCCTATGGACACAATGTCCTCACCTTTCCTATGGACACAATGTCCTCACCTTTCCTATGGACACAGTGTCCTCTCCTTTCCTATGGACACAGTGTCCTCTCCTTTCCTATGGACACAATACCCTCACCTTTCCTAAGGACACAGTGTCCTCTCCTTTCCTATGGACACAATACCCTCACCTTTTCTATGGACACAGTGTCCTCACCTTTCCTATGGACACAATGTCCTCTCCTTTCCTATGGACACAATGTCCTCTCCTTTCCTATGGACACAGTGTCCTCACCTTTCCTATGGACACAATGTCCTCACCTTTCCTATGGACACAGTGTCCTCTCCTTTCCTATGGACACAGTGTCCTCTCCTTTCCTATGGACACAATACCCTCTCCTTTCCTATGGACACAATACCCTCTCCTTTCCTATGGACACAATGTCCTCTCCTTTCCTATGGACACAATGGCCTCACCTTTCCTATGGACACAATACCCTCACCTTTCCTATGGACACAGTGTCCTCTCCTTTCCTATGGACACAGTGTCCTCACCTTTCCTATGGACACAATACCCTCACCTTTCCTATGGACACAGTGTCCTCTCCTTTCCTATGGACACAATGTCCTCACCTTTCCTATGGACACAATGTCCTCACCTTTCCTATGGACACAGTGTCCTCACCTTTCCTATGGACACAATGTCCTCACCTTTCCTATGGACACAGTGTCCTCACCTTTCCTATGGACACAATGTCCTCTCCTTTCCTATGGACACAATGTCCTCTCCTTTCCTATGGACACAATACCCTCACCTTTCCTATGGACACAGTGTCCTCACCTTTCCTATGGACACAGTGTCCTCTCCTTTCCTATGGACACAATGCCCTCACCTTTCCTATGGACACAATACCCTCACCTTTCCTATGGACACAATGTCCTCTCCTTTCCTATGGAGACAGTGTCCTCACCTTTCCTATGGACACAATGTCCTCTCCTTTCCTATGGAGACAGTGTCCTCACCTTTCCTATGGACACAATGTCCTCACCTTTCCTATGGACACAGTGTCCTCTCCTTTCCTATGGACACAATGCCCTCACGTTTCCTATGGACACAATACCCTCACCTTTCCTATGGACACAATGTCCTCTCCTTTCCTATGGAGACAGTGTCCTCACCTTTCCTATGGACACAGTGTCCTCACCTTTCCTATGGACACAATGTCCTCACCTTTCCTATGGACACAATGTCCTCACCTTTCCTATGGACACAATGTCCTCACCTTTCCTATGGACACAGTGCCCTCACCTTTCCTATAGACACAATGTCCTCACCTTTCCTATGGACACAATGTCCTCTCCTTTCCTATGGACACAATGTCCTCACCTTTCCTATGTACACAATGCCCTCACCTTTCCTATGGACACAATGTCCTCACCTTTCCTATGGACACAATGTCCTCACCTTTCCTATGGACACAATGTCCTCTCCTTTCCTATGGACACAATGTCCTCACCTTTCCTATGGACACAATGTCCTCACCTTTCCTATGGACACAATGTCCTCA
>JBBDGT010000096.1:0-61149 GCA_037306005.1 Rhinophrynus dorsalis | reverse complement strand
TAGGAGAATTAGTCATTATATTGTCTGTACAATGAGCTCCACCAAGGCCGCATTTCTCAAACTATTCCTTGGTACCCCTGTGTACACCCTGAGAAGAAGGGGTTCCACAATATAAACAGAAGTAATAATGGAGAGTGGCAATGTATGTGACTAACTGTGGGAAGAGACTGGCATGTCAGTTGACAGTAGAACAAGGCTGGGGTGTCACACAGTGTATGTGTGGTCTGTGACTACTAATAGAACAAGACTGGGGTGTCAGACAGTGTATGTGTGGGTCTGTGACTACTAATAGAACAAGACTGGGGTGTCAGACAGTGTATGTGTGGTCTGTGACTACTAATAGAACAAGACTGGGGTGTCACACAGTGTATGTCTGGGTCTGTGACTACTAATAGAACAAGGCTGGGGTGTCACACAGTGTGTGTGTGGGTCTGTGACTACTAATAGAACAAGGCTGGGGTGTCACACAGTGTATGTGTGGTCTGTGACTACTAATAGAACAAGACTGGGGTGTCAGTGTATGTGTGGGTCTGTGACTACTAATAGAACAAGACTGGGGTGTCAGGCAGTGTATGTGTGGGTCTGTGACTACTAATAGAACAAGACTGGGGTGTCACACAGTGTATGTGTGGGTCTGTGACTACTAATAGAGAGGCTGGGGTGTCACACAGTGTATGTGTGGGTCTGTGACTACTAATAGAACAAGACTGGGGTGTCAGACAGTGTATGTGTGGGTCTGTGACTACTAATAGAACAAGACTGGGGTGTCACACAGTGTATGTGTGGGTCTGTGACTACTAATAGAACAAGACTGGGGTGTCAGTGTATGTGTGGGTCTGTGACGACTAATAGAACAAGACTGGGGTGTCACACAGTGTATGTGTGGTCTGTGACTACTAATAGAACAAGACTGGGGTGTCAGTGTATGTGTGGGTCTGTGACTACTAATAGAACAAGACTGGGATGTCACACAGTGTATGTGTGGGTCTGTGACTACTAATAGAACAAGACTGGGGTGTCACACAGTGTATGTGTGGGTCTGTGACTACTAATAGAACAAGACTGGGGTGTCACACAGTGTATATGTGGGTCTGTGACTACTAATAGAACAAGACTGGGGTGTCACACAGTGTATATGTGGGTCTGTGACTACTAATAGAACAAGACTGGGGTGTCAGTGTATGTGTGGGTCTGTGACTACTAATAGAACAAGACTGGGATGTCACACAGTGTATGTGTGGGTCTGTGACTACTAATAGAACAAGACTGGGGTGTCACACAGTGTATGTGTGGGTCTGTGACTACTAATAGAACAAGACTGGGGTGTCACACAGTGTATGTCTGGGTCTGTGACTACTAATAGAACAAGGCTGGGGTGTCACACAGTGTGTGTGTGGGTCTGTGACTACTAATAGAACAAGGCTGGGGTGTCACACAGTGTATGTGTGGTCTGTGACTACTAATAGAACAAGACTGGGGTGTCAGTGTATGTGTGGGTCTGTGACTACTAATAGAACAAGACTGGGGTGTCAGGCAGTGTATGTGTGGGTCTGTGACTACTAACAGAACAAGACTGGGGTGTCACACAGTGTATGTGTGGGTCTGTGACTACTAATAGAGAGGCTGGGGTGTCACACAGTGTATGTGTGGGTCTGTGACTACTAATAGAACAAGACTGGGATGTCAGACAGTGTATGTGTGGGTCTGTGACTACTAATAGAACAAGACTGGGGTGTCACACAGTGTATGTGTGGGTCTGTGACTACTAATAGAACAAGACTGGGGTGTCAGTGTATGTGTGGGTCTGTGACGACTAATAGAACAAGACTGGGGTGTCACACAGTGTATGTGTGGTCTGTGACTACTAATAGAACAAGACTGGGGTGTCAGTGTATGTGTGGGTCTGTGACTACTAATAGAACAAGACTGGGGTGTCACACAGTGTATATGTGGGTCTGTGACTACTAATAGAACAAGACTGGGGTGTCACACAATGTATATGTGGGTCTGTGACTACTAATACAACAAGACTGGGGTGTCACACAATGTATATGTGGGTCTGTGACCACTAATAGAACAAGACTGGGGTGTCACACAATGTATATGTGGGTCTGTGACTACTAATAGAACAAGACTGGGGTGTCAGTGTATGTGTGGGTCTGTGACTACTAATAGAACAAGACTGGGGTGTCACACAATGTATATGTGGGTCTGTGACCACTAATAGAACAAGACTGGGGTGTCACACAATGTATATGTGGGTCTGTGACCACTAATAGAACAAGACTGGGGTGTCACACAATGTATATGTGGGTCTGTGACTACTAATAGAACAAGACTGGGGTGTCAGTGTATGTGTGGGTCTGTGACTACTAATAGAACAAGACTGGGGTGTCAGACAGTGTATGTGTGGGTCCGTGACTACTAATAGAACAAGGCTGGGGTGTCACAGTGTATGTGTGGGTCTGTGACTACTAATAGAACAAGACTGGGGTGTCAGTGTATGTGTGGGTCTGTGACTACTAATAGAACAAGACTGGGGTGTCACACAGTGTATGTGTGGGTCTGTGACTACTAATAGAACAAGGCTGGGGTGTCACACAGTGTATGTGTGGTCTGTGACTACTAATAGAACAAGACTGGGGTGTCACACAGTGTATGTGTGGTCTGTGACTACTAATAGAACAAGACTGGGGTGTCACACAATGTATATGTGGGTCTGTGACTACTAATAGAACAAGGCTGGGGTGTCACAGTGTATGTGTGGGTCTGTGACTACTAATAGAACAAGACTGGGGTGTCACAGTGTATGTGTGGGTCTGTGACTACTAATAGAACAAGGCTGGGGTGTCACAGTGTATGTGTGGGTCTGTGACTACTAATAGAACAAGGCTGGGGTGTCACACAGTGTATGTGTGGTCTGTGACTACTAATAGAACAAGACTGGGGTATCAGTGTATGTGTGGGTCTGTGACTACTAATAGAACAAGACTGGGGTGTCAGACAGTGTATATGTGGGTCTGTGACTACTAATAGAACAAGACTGGGGTGTCAGTGTATGTGTGGGTCTGTGACTACTAATAGAACAAGACTGGGGTGTCAGACAGTGTATGTGTGGTCTGTGACTACTAATAGAACAAGACTGGGGTGTCACACAGTGTATGTGTGGGTCTGTGACTACTAATAGAACAAGACTGGGGTGTCAGTGTATGTGTAGGTCTGTGACTACTAATAGAACAAGACTGGGGTGTCAGACAGTGTATGTGTGGTCTGTGACTACTAATAGAACAAGACTGGGGTGTCACACAGTGTATGTGTGGGTCTGTGACTACTAATAGAACAAGACTGGGGTGTCAGTGTATGTGTAGGTCTGTGACTACTAATAGAACAAGACTGGGGTGTCAGACAGTGTATGTGTGGGTCTGTGACTACTAATAGAACAAGACTGGGGTGTCAGTGTATGTGTGGGTCTGTGACTACTAATAGAACAAGACTGGGGTGTCAGTGTATGTGTGGGTCTGTGACTACTAATAGAACAAGACTGGGGTGTCACACAGTGTATGTGTGGTCTGTGACTACTAATAGAACAAGACTGGGGTGTCACACAGTGTATGTGTGGGTCTGTGACTACTAATAGAACAAGGCTGGGGTGTCACACAGTGTATGTGTGGGTCTGTGACTACTAATAGAACAAGGCTGGGGTGTCAGACAGTGTATGTGTGGGTCTGTGACTACTAATAGAACAAGACTGGGGTGTCAGTGTATGTGTGGGTCTGTGACTACTAATAGAACAAGGCTGGGGTGTCGCACAGTGTATGTGTGGTCTGTGACTACTAATAGAACAAGACTGGGGTGTCACACAGTGTATGTGTGGTCTGTGACTACTAATAGAACAAGACTGGGGTGTCACACAATGTATATGTGGGTCTGTGACTACTAATAGAACAAGGCTGGGGTGTCACAGTGTATGTGTGGGTCTGTGACTACTAATAGAACAAGACTGGGGTGTCACAGTGTATGTGTGGGTCTGTGACTACTAATAGAACAAGACTGGGGTGTCACAGTGTATGTGTGGTCTGTGACTACTAAAAGAACAAGACTGGGGTGTCAGACAGTGTATGTGTGGGTCTGTGACTACTAATAGAACAAGACTGGGGTGTCACAGTGTATGTGTGGTCTGTGACTACTAATAGAACAAGACTGGGGTGTCACAGTGTATGTGTGGGTCTGTGACTACTAATAGAACAAGACTGGGGTGTCACAGTGTATGTGTGGGTCTGTGACTACTAATAGAACAAGACTGGGGTGTCACAGTGTATGTGTGGGTCTGTGACTACTAATAGAACAAGGCTGGGGTATCAGTGTATGTGTGGGTCTGTGACTACTAATAGAACAAGGCTGGGGTATTAGTGTATGTGTGGGTCTGTGACTACTAATAGAACAAGGCTGGGGTATCAGTGTATGTGTGGGTCTGTGACTACTAATAGAACAAGACTGGGGTGTCACAGTGTATGTGTGGTCTGTGACTACTAATAGAACAAGACTGGGGTGTCAGACAGTGTATGTGTGGGTCTGTGACTACTAATAGAACAAGACTGGGGTGTCAGTGTATGTGTTGGTCTGTGACTACTAATAGAACAAGGCTGGGGTGTCACACAGTGTATGTGTGGTCTGTGACTACTAATAGAACAAGGCTGGGGTGTCAGTGTATGTGTGGGTCTGTGACTACTAATAGAACAAGACTGGGGTGTCAGTGTATGTGTTGGTCTGTGACTACTAATAGAACAAGGCTGGGGTGTCAGTGTATGTGTGGGTCTGTGACTACTAATAGAACAAGACTGGGGTGTCACACAGTGTATGTGTGAGTCTGTGACTACTAATAGAACAAGGCTGGGGTGTCAGACAGTGTATGTGTGGGTCTGTGACTACTAATAGAGAGGCTGGGGTGTCAGACAGTGTATGTGTGGTCTGTGACTACTAAAAGAACAAGACTGGGGTGTCAGACAGTGTATGTGTGGGTCTGTGACTACTAATAGAACAAGACTGGGGTGTCACAGTGTATGTGTGGTCTGTGACTACTAATAGAACAAGACTGGGGTGTCAGACAGTGTATGTGTGGGTCTGTGACTACTAATAGAACAAGACTGGGGTGTCAGTGTATGTGTTGGTCTGTGACTACTAATAGAACAAGGCTGGGGTGTCACACAGTGTATGTGTGGTCTGTGACTACTAATAGAACAAGGCTGGGGTGTCAGTGTATGTGTGGGTCTGTGACTACTAATAGAACAAGACTGGGGTGTCAGTGTATGTGTTGGTCTGTGACTACTAATAGAACAAGGCTGGGGTGTCAGTGTATGTGTGGGTCTGTGACTACTAATAGAACAAGACTGGGGTGACACAGTGTATGTGTGGGTCTATGACTACTAATAGAACAAGACTGGGGTGTCATACATTGTATGTGTGGGTCTGTGACTACTAATAGAACAAGACTGGGGTGTCACACAGTGTATGTGTCGTCTGTGACTACTAATAGAACAAGACTGGGGTGTCAGTGTATGTGTTGGTCTGTGACTACTAATAGAACAAGGCTGGGGTGTCAGTGTATGTGTGGTCTGTGACTACTAATAGAACAAGACTGGGGTGTCACACAGTGTATGTGTGGGTCTGTGACTACTAATAGAACAAGACTGGGGTGTCACACAGTGTATGTGTCGTCTGTGACTACTAATAGAACAAGGCTGGGGTGTCAGTGTATGTGTGGTCTGTGACTACTAATAGAACAAGACTGGGGTGTCACACAGTGTATGTGTGGGTCTGTGACTACTAATAGAACAAGACTGGGGTGTCACACAGTGTATGTGTGGTCTGTGACTACTAATAGAACAAGACTGGGGTGTCAGACAGTGTATGTGTGGGTCTGTGACTACTAATAGAACAAGACTGGGGTGTCAGACAGTGTATGTGTGGGTCTGTGACTACTAATAGAACAAGACTGGGGTGTCACACAGTGTATGTGTGGGTTTGTAACTACTAATAGAACAAGGCTGGGGTGTCGCACAGTGTATGTGTGGTCTGTGACTACTAATAGAACAAGACTGGGGTGTCACACAGTGTATGTGTGGGTCTGTGACTACTAACAGAACAAGGCTGGGGTGTCAGTGTATGTGTGGGTCTGTGACTACTAATAGAACAAGACTGGGGTGTCACACAGTGTATGTGTGGGTCTGTGACTACTAACAGAACAAGGCTGGGGTGTCAGTGTATGTGTGGGTCTGTGACTACTAATAGAACAAGACTGGGGTGTCACACAGTGTATGTGTGGGTCTGTGACTACTAACAGAACAAGACTGGGGTGTCACACAGTGTATGTGTGGGTCTGTGACTACTAATAGAACAAGACTGGGGTGTCACACAGTGTATGTGTGGTCTGTGACTACTAATAGAACAAGACTGGGGTGTCAGACAGTGTATGTGTGGGTCTGTGACTACTAATAGAACAAGTCTGGGGTGTCAGTGTATGTGTGGGTCTGTGACTACTAACAGAACAAGACTGGGGTGTCAGTGTATGTGTGGGTCTGTGACTACTAATAGAACAAGACTGGGGTGTCAGACAGTGTATGTGTGGGTTTGTGACCACTAATAGAACAAGACTGGGGTGTCAGACAGTGTATGTGTGGGTCTGTGACTACTAATAGAGAGGCTGGGGTGTCACACAGTGTATGTGCTAGTCTGTGACTACTAATAGAGAGGCTGGGGTGACAGAAAGTGTATGTGCTAGTCTGTGACTACTAATAGAACAAGACTGGGGTATCACACAGTGTATGTACTAGTCTGTGACTACCAGTGCATGGTGGGAAGTTTGTAATTCTTTCTCAGTTAGATTTCCCTTGTACTAGCCCAGAGCTGTCATGGAGAAATGATAAGCAACAATGACCGGGTCAGAGTTCCCTGATGGGCTTAGATTAATAGCCAAGTCTACTGTTAGCACGTCATGTAGACGCACAGCTGACCCCTCCGATGTTCCACAATTTCCTAATTATTTCATCTTAGTGGGTTTGAGTTCCCGTGGGGATCCCAGGAATTACAGATCTTGATTATTAGGGTTCGTAGCAGATTCCATTTCAAACTGAAGGGTTGTATCAGAGGTCTGAGCGCTGCCCCAGGGAACGCACACAATTATTTACTTATTTATAGCACACGCACGCAATCCGCTCCACCGCAGAGCCATGATAAATTAGCTGGTGACAATAAACTTTTCCAGATGAAATCTTCTGATCTCCCAGAGAGTTATCTGTGGGGCGCAAAGCTGGGTCATTGGAGGGGTGAGGGGAGCTCATTGTCAGGGCACAATTCCTTCTAAAACCCACTTTAACAGAAAGATACACATTGTTCAGTCCTAAATCCTCTTTTAAACCCTGAGCCCATTGTCCCTGGATCCTGGTGAAAAGGAGCCGCTAGCATTTTGGGTGTTAAAAAGAATTGCTGTGTGTTTGTGGAACCTTCTGGGCTGTGTCTGTCTTAATCCTTCCCCTGACAGAGGGACAGGAACCCCACACACACACACACACACATACATATACATACATACAGACATATACACACACATATACCACATACACACACACAAACATACATGCATACACATACATAACACACACACATATACACACACATACATACAGACATATACATACAGACATATACACACACATATACATACATACATACATACATACATACATACAGACAGACATATACACATACACACACACCACATACATATACACACATATACACACACATACACACAGACATACATACATACAGACATATACACACACACATACGCATACATAACACACACACAAATACATACATATACATACAGACATATACACACACATATACACATACATAACACACACATACATATACATATACACACACATACATATACATACATATATACAGACATATACACACACATATACATATACATAACACACACACAAATACATACATATACATACAGACATACAAATACACATACATATACCACATACACACACACACACATACATACATACATACATACACATACATAACACACACACATATACACACACACATACAGACATATACACATACATAACACACACACACACACACACATACATATACATACATACATATACACACATACATATACATACATACATACATACATACATACATATACACACACATATACATATACATACATACAGACATATATACACACACACATATACACATATATAACACACACACACACATATACATGCATACATACATATAGACATATACACACACATATACACACACATACACACAGACATATATACATACATATACATATACACATACATAACACACAGACATACATACATACAGACACATACACAAATACACACCCCTAGTTCTACCTAATACAGGACAGTGTGTGATACCCCTAGTTCTACCTAATACAGGACAGTGTGTGATTCCCCTAGTTCTACCTAATACAGGACAGTGTGTGATACCCCTAGTTCTACCTAATACAGGACAGTGTGTGATACCCCTAGTTCTACCTAATACAGGACAGTGTGTGATACCACTAGTTCTACCTAATACAGGACAGTGTGTGATTCCCCTAGTTCTACCTAATACAGGACAGCGTGTGATACCCCTAGTTCTACCTAATACAGGACAGTGTGTGATACCCCTAGTTCTACCTAATACAGGACAGTGTGTGATTCCTCTAGTTCTACCTAATACAGGACAGTGTGTGATACCCCTAGTTCTACCTAATACAGGACAGCGTGTGATTCCTCTAGTTCTACCTAATACAGGACAGTGTGTGATACCCCTAGTTCTACCTAATACAGGACAGTGTGTGATTCCCCTAGTTCTACCTAATACAGGACAGGGGGTGATACCCCTAGTTCTACCTAATACAGGACAGTGTGTGATACCCCTAGTTCTACCTAATACAGGACAGTGTGTGATTCCTCTAGTTCTACCTAATACAGGACAGTGTGTGATACCCCTAGTTCTACCTAATACAGGACAGCGTGTGATTCCTCTAGTTCTACCTAATACAGGACAGTGTGTGATACCCCTAGTTCTACCTAATACAGGACAGTGTGTGATTCCCCTAGTTCTACCTAATACAGGACAGTGTGTGATTCCCCTAGTTCTACCTAATACAGGACAGTGTGTGATACCCCTAGTTCTACCTAATACAGGACAGTGTGTGATACCACTAGTTCTACCTAATACAGGACAGTGTGTGATTCCTCTAGTTCTACCTAATACAGGACAGTGTGTGATTCCCCTAGTTCTACCTAATACAGGACAGTGTGTGATTCCCCTAGTTCTACCTAATACAGGACAGTGTGTGATACCACTAGTTATACCTAATACAGGACAGTGTGTGATACCCCTAGTTCTACCTAATACAGGACAGTGTGTGATTCCCCTAGTTCTACCTAATACAGGACAGTGTGTGATACCCCTAGTTCTACCTAATATAGGACAGTGTGTGATTCCCCTAGTTCTACCTTATACAGGACAGTGTGTGATACCCCTAGTTCTACCTAATACAGGACAGTGTGTGAATCCGCTAGTTCTACCTAATACAGGACAGGGGGTGATTCCCCTAGTTCTACCTAATACAGGACAGTGTGTGATACCCCTAGTTCTACCTAATACAGGACAGTGTGTGATACCCCTAGTTCTACCTAATACAGGACAGTGTGTGATACCCCTAGTTCTACCTAATACAGGACAGTGTGTGATTCCCCTAGTTCTACCTAATACAGGACAGTGTGTGATTCCCCTAGTTCTACCTAATACAGGACAGTGTGTGATACCCCTAGTTCTACCTAATACAGGACAGTGTGTGATACCCCTAGTTCTACCTAATACAGGACAGTGTGTGATTCCTCTAGTTCTACCTAATACAGGACAGTGTGTGATACCCCTAGTTCTACCTAATACAGGACAGTGTGTGATTCCCCTAGTTCTACCTAATACAGGACAGTGTGTGATACCCCTAGTTCTACCTAATACAGGACAGTGTGTGATTCCCCTAGTTCTACCTAATACAGGACAGTGTGTGATACCCCTAGTTCTACCTAATACAGGACAGTGTGTGATTCCCCTAGTTCTACCTTATACAGGACAGTGTGTGATACCCCTAGTTCTACCTAATACAGGACAGTGTGTGAATCCGCTAGTTCTACCTAATACAGGACAGTGTGTGATTCCCCTAGTTCTACCTAATACAGGACAGTGTGTGATACCCCTAGTTCTACCTAATACAGGACAGTGGGTGATACCTCTAGTTCTACCTAATACAGGACAGTGGGTGATACCCCTAGTTCTACCTAATACAGGACAGTGTGTGATACCTCTAGTTCTACCTAATACAGGACAGTGTGTGATACCCCTAGTTCTACCTAATACAGGACAGTGTGTGATTCCTCTAGTTCTACCTAATACAGGACAGTGGGTGATACCCCTAGTTCTACCTAATAGAGGACAGTGTGTGATTCCTCTAGTTCTATCTAATACAGGACAGTGTGTGATTCCCCTAGTTCTACCTAATACAGGACAGTGTGTGATACCCCTAGTTCTACCTAATACAGGACAGTGTGTGATTCCCCTAGTTCTACCTAATACAGGACAGTGTGTGATACCCCTAGTTCTACCTAATACAGGACAGTGTGTGATACCCCTAGTTCTACCTAATACAGGACAGTGTGTGATACCTCTAGTTCTACCTAATACAGGACAGTGTGTGATTCCCCTAGTTCTACCTAATACAGGACAGTGGGTGATACCCCTAGTTCTACCTAATACAGGACAGTGTGTGATACCCCTAGTTCTACCTAATACAGGACAGTGTGTGATACCCCTAGTTCTACCTAATACAGGACAGTGTGTGATTCCCCTAGTTCTACCTAATACAGGACAGTGTGTGATACCCCTAGTTCTACCTAATACAGGACAGTGTGTGATACCCCTAGTTCTACCTAATACAGGACAGCGTGTGATTCCTCTAGTTCTACCTAATACAGGACAGTGTGTGATTCCCTAGTTCTACCTAATACAGGACAGTGTGTGATACCCCTAGTTCTACCTAATACAGGACAGTGTGTGATTCCACTAGTTCTACCTAATACAGGACAGTGTGTGATACCCCTAGTTCTACCTAATACAGGACAGTGTGTGATACCCCTAGTTCTACCTAATACAGGACAGTGTGTGATACCCCTAGTTCTACCTAATACAGGACAGTGTGTGATTCCTCTAGTTCTACCTAATACAGGAGAGTGTGTGATACCCCTAGTTCTACCTAATACAGGACAGCATGTGATTCCCCTAGTTCTACCTAATACAGGACAGTGTGTGATTCCCCTAGTTCTACCTAATACAGGACAGTGTGTGATACCCCTAGTTCTACCTAATACAGGACAGTGTGTGATTCCGCTAGTTCTACCTAATACAGGACAGTGTGTGATTCCCCTAGTCCTACCTAATACAGGACAGTGTGTGATACCCCTAGTTCTACCTAATACAGGACAGCGTGTGATACCCCTAGTTCTACCTAATACAGGACAGTGTGTGATTCCTCTAGTTCTACCTAATACAGGACAGTGTGTGATACCCCTAGTTCTACCTAATACAGGACAGTGTGTGATTCCTCTAGTTCTACCTAATACAGTACAGTGTGTGATTCCACTAGTTCTACCTAATACAGGACAGTGTGTGATACCCCTAGTTCTACCTAATACAGGACAGTGTGTGATACCCCTAGTTCTACCTAATACAGGACAGCGTGTGATACCCCTAGTTCTACCTAATACAGGACAGTGTGTGATTCCCCTAGTTCTACCTAATACAGGAAAGTGTGTGATACCCCTAGTTCTACCTAATACAGGACAGCGTGTGATACCCCTAGTTCTACCTAACACAGGACAGTGTGTGATACCCCTAGTTCTACCTAATACAGGACAGTGTGTGATACCCCTAGTTCTATCTAATACAGGACAGTGTGTGATACCCCTAGTTCTACCTAATACAGGACAGTGTGTGATACCCCTAGTTCTACCTAATACAGGACAGTTTGTGATACCCCTAGTTTTACCTAATACAGGACAGTGGGTGATTCCTCTAGTTCTACCTAATACAGGACAGTGTGTGATACCCCTAGTTCTACCTAATACAGGACAGTGTGTGATTCCCCTAGTTCTACCTAATACAGGACAGTGTGTGATTCCCCTAGTTCTACCTAATACAGAACAGTGTGTGATACCCCTAGTTCTACCTAATACAGGACAGTGGGTGATTCCTCTAGTTCTACCTAATACAGGACAGTGTGTGATACCCCTAGTTCTACCTAATACAGGACAGCGTGTGATACCTCTAGTTCTATCTAATACAGGACAGTGTGTGATACCCCTAGTTCTACCTAATACAGGACAGTGTGTGATACCCCTAGTTCTACCTAATACAGGACAGTGTGTGATTCCCCTAGTTCTACCTAATACAGGACAGTGTGTGATACCCCTAGTTCTACCTAATACAGGACAGTGTGTGATACCCCTAGTTCTACCTAATACAGGACAGTGGTTGATTCCTCTAGTTCTACCTAATACAGGACAGTGTGTGATACCCCTAGTTCTACCTAATACAGGACAGTGTGTGATACCCCTAGTTCTACCTAATACAGGACAGTGGGTGATACCCCTAGTTCTGCCTAATACAGGACAGTGTGTGATACCCCTAGTTCTACCTAATACAGGACAGTGTGTGATTCCCCTAGTTCTACCTAATACAGGACAGTGTGTGATTCCCCTAGTTCTACCTAATACAGGACAGTGTGTGATTCCCCTAGTTCTACCTAATACAGTACAGTGTGTGATACCCCTAGTTCTACCTAATACAGGACAGTGTGTGATACCCCTAGTTCTACCTAATACAGGACAGTGTGTGATTCCTCTAGTTCTACCTAATACAGGACAGTGTGTGATACCACTAGTTCTACCTAATACAGGACAGTGTGTGTGATTCCTCTAGTTCTACCTAATACAGGACAGTGTGTGATACCCCTAGTTCTACCTAATACAGGACAGTGTGTGATACCCCTAGTTCTACCTAATACAGGACAGTGTGTGATACCCCTAGTTCTACCTAATATAGGACAGTGTGTGATACCACTAGTTCTACCTAATATAGGACAGTTTGTGATTCCCCTAGTTCTACCTAATACAGGACAGCGGGTGATACCCGTAGTTCTACCTAATACAGGACAGTGTGTGATACCCCTAGTTCTACCTAATACATGACAGTGTATGATTCCCCTAGTTCTACCTAATACAGGACGGTGTGTGATACCCCTAGTTCTACCTAATACAGGACAGTGTGTGATACCCCTAGTTCTACCTAATACAGGACAGTGTGTGATACCACTAGTTCTACCTAATACAGGACAGTGTGTGATACCTCTAGTTCTACCTAATACAGGACAGTGTGTGATACCCCTAGTTCTACCTAATACAGGACAGTGTGTGATACCCCTAGTTCTACCTAATACAGGACAGTGTGTGATACCACTAGTTCTACCTAATACAGGACAGTGTGTGATTCCTCTAGTTCTATCTAATACAGGATAGTGTGTGATTCCTCTAGTTCTACCTAATACAGGACAGTGTGTGATACCCCTAGTTCTACCTTATACAGGACAGTGTGTGATTCCCCTAGTTCTACCTAATACAGGACAGCGTGTGATTCCCCTAGTTCTACCTAATACAGGACAGTGTGTGATACCCCTAGTTCTACCTAATACAGGACAGTGTGTGATACCCCTAGTTCTACCTAATACAGGACAGTGTGTGATACCACTAGTTCTACCTAATACAGGACAGTGTGTGATTCCGCTAGTTCTACCTAATACAGGACAGTGTGTGATACCCCTAGTTCTACCTAATACAGGACAGTGTGTGATTCCTCTAGTTCTACCTAATACAGGACAGTGTGTGATTCCCCTAGTTCTACCTAATACAGGACAGCATGTGATTCCCCTAGTTCTACCTAATACAGGACAGTGTGTGATTCCCCTAGTTCTACCTAATACAGGACAGTGTGTGATACCCCTAGTTCTACCTAATACAGGACAGTGTGTGATTCCGCTAGTTCTACCTAATACAGGACAGTGTGTGATACCCCTAGTTCTACCTAATACAGGACAGCATGTGATTCCCCTAGTTCTACCTAATACAGGACAGCGTGTGATTCCCCTAGTTCTACCTAATACAGGACAGTGTGTGATACCCCTAGTTCTACCTAATACAGGACAGTGTGTGATTCCACTAGTTCTACCTAATACAGGACAGTGTGTGATTCCACTAGTTCTACCTAATACAGGACAGTGTGTGATACCCCTAGTTCTACCTAATACAGGACAGCATGTGATTCCCCTAGTTCTACCTAATACAGGACAGTGTGTGATTCCCCTAGTTCTACCTAATACAGGACAGTGTGTGATACCCCTAGTTCTACCTAATACAGGACAGTGTGTGATTCCGCTAGTTCTACCTAATACAGGACAGTGTGTGATACCCCTAGTTCTACCTAATACAGGACAGCATGTGATTCCCCTAGTTCTACCTAATACAGGACAGTGTGTGATTCCCCTAGTTCTACCTAATACAGGACAGTGTGTGATTCCCCTAGTTCTACCTAATACAGGACAGTGTGTGATTCCCCTAGTTCTACCTAATACAGGACAGTGTGTGATTCCCCTAGTTCTACCTAATACAGGACAGTGTGTGATACCCCTAGTTCTACCTAATACAGGACAGTGTGTGATTCCACTAGTCCTACCTAATACAGGACAACGTGTGATACCCCTAGTTCTACCTAATACAGGACAGCGTGTGATACCCCTAGTTCTACCTAATACAGGACAGTGTGTGATACCCCTAGTTCTACCTAATACAGGACAGTGTGTGATTCCACTAGTCCTACCTAATACAGGACAGCGTGTGATACCCCTAGTTCTACCTAATACAGGACAGCGTGTGATACCCCTAGTTCTACCTAATACAGGACAGTGTGTGATTCCCCTAGTTCTACCTAATACAGGACAGTGTGTGATTCCACTAGTTCTACCTAATATAGGACAGTGTGTGATTCCTCTAGTTCTACCTAATACAGGACAGTGTGTGATACCCCTAGTTCTACCTAATACAGGACAGTGTGTGATTCCTCTAGTTCTACCTAATACAGTACAGTGTGTGATTCCACTAGTTCTACCTAATACAGGACAGTGTGTGATACCCCTAGTTCTACCTAATACAGGACAGTGTGTGATACCCCTAGTTCTACCTAATACAGGACAGCGTGTGATACCCCTAGTTCTACCTAATACAGGACAGTGTGTGATTCCCCTAGTTCTACCTAATACAGGAAAGTGTGTGATACCCCTAGTTCTACCTAATACAGGACAGCGTGTGATACCCCTAGTTCTACCTAATACAGGACAGTGTGTGATACCCCTAGTTCTACCTAATACAGGACAGTGTGTGATACCCCTAGTTCTACCTAATACAGGACAGTGTGTGATACCCCTAGTTCTACCTAATACAGGACAGTGTGTGATACCCCTAGTTCTACCTAATACAGGACAGTGTGTGATACCCCTAGTTCTATCTAATACAGGACAGTGTGTGATACCCCTAGTTCTACCTAATACAGGACAGTGTGTGATACCCCTAGTTCTACCTAATACAGGACAGTTTGTGATACCCCTAGTTCTACCTAATACAGGACAGTGGGTGATTCCTCTAGTTCTACCTAATACAGGACAGTGTGTGATACCCCTAGTTCTACCTAATACAGGACAGTGTGTGATTCCCCTAGTTCTACCTAATACAGGACAGTGTGTGATTCCCCTAGTTCTACCTAATACAGGACAGTGTGTGATACCCCTAGTTCTACCTAATACAGGACAGTGGGTGATTCCTCTAGTTCTACCTAATACAGGACAGTGTGTGATACCCCTAGTTCTACCTAATACAGGACAGCGTGTGATACCTCTAGTTCTATCTAATACAGGACAGTGTGTGATACCCCTAGTTCTACCTAATACAGGACAGTGTGTGATACCCCTAGTTCTACCTAATACAGGACAGTGTGTGATTCCCCTAATTCTACCTAATACAGGACAGTGTGTGATACCCTTAGTTCTAGCTAATAAAGGACAGTGTGTTATACCCCTAGTTCTACCTATTACAGAACAGTGGTTGATTCCTCTAGTTCTACCTAATACAGGACAGTGTGTGATACCCCTAGTTCTACCTAATACAGGACAGTGTGTGATACCCCTAGTTCTACCTAATACAGGACAGTGGGTGATACCCCTAGTTCTGCCTAATACAGGACAGTGTGTGATACCCCTAGTTCTACCTAATACAGGACAGTGTGTGATTCCCCTAGTTCTACCTAATACAGGACAGTGTGTGATTCCCCTAGTTCTACCTAATACAGTACAGTGTGTGATACCCCTAGTTCTACCTAATACAGGACAGTGTGTGATACCCCTAGTTCTACCTAATACAGGACAGTGTGTGATACCCCTAGTTCTACCTAATACAGGACAGTGTGTGATTCCTCTAGTTCTACCTAATACAGGACAGTGTGTGATACCCCTAGTTCTACCTAATACAGGACAGTGTGTGATACCCCTAGTTCTACCTAATACAGGACAGTGTGTGATTCCCCTAGTTCTACCTAATACAGGACAGTGTGTGATACCCCTAGTTCTACCTAATACAGGACAGTGGGTGATTCCTCTAGTTCTACCTAATACAGGACAGTGTGTGATTCCCCTAGTTCTACCTAATACAGGACAGTGTGTGATACCCCTAGTTCTACCTAATACAGGACAGTGTGTGATACCCCTAGTTCTACCTAATACAGGACAGTGTGTGATACCCCTAGTTCTACCTAATACAGGACAGTGTGTGATACCCCTAGTTCTACCTAATACAGGACAGTGTGTGATACCCCTAGTTCTACCTAATACAGGACAGTGTGTGATTCCACTAGTTCTACCTAATACAGGACAGTGGGTGATTCCTCTAGTTCTACCTAATACAGGACAGTGTGTGATACCCCTAGTTCTACCTAATACAGGACAGTGTGTGATACCCCTAGTTCTACCTAATACAGGACAGTGTGTGATACCCCTAGTTCTACCTAATACAGGACAGTGTGTGATACCCCTAGTTCTACCTAATACAGGACAGTGTATGATTCCCCTAGTTCTACCTAATACAGGACAGTGTGTGATTCCTCTAGTTCTACCTAATACAGGACAGTGTGTGATACCCCTAGTTCTACCTAATACAGGACAGTGTGTGATTCCGCTAGTTCTACCTAATACAGGACAGTGGGTGATACCCCTAGTTCTACCTAATACAGGACAGTGGGTGATACCCCTAGTTCTACCTAATACAGGACTGTGTGTGATACCCCTAGTTCTACCTAATACAGGACAGTGTGTGATACCCCTAGTTCTACCTAATACAGGACAGTGTGTGATTCCCCTAGTTCTACCTAATACACCCAGGGGACCGCGGCTGTGATCAGTATAAGGTGGTTGTCACCCAGGGAACCGCGGCTGTGATCAGTATAAGGTGGTTCTCACCCAGGGGACCGCGGCTGTGATCAGTATAAGGTGGTTCTCACCCAGGGGACCGCGGCTGTGATCAGTATAAGGTGGTTCTCACCCAGGGGACCGCGGCTGTGATCAGTATAAGGTGGTTCTCACCCAGGGGACCGCGGCTGTGATCAGTATAAGGTGGTTCTCACCCAGGGGACCGCGGCTGTGATCAGTATAAGGTGTTTCTCACCCAGGGGACCGCGGCTGTGATCAGTATAAGGGGGTTCTCACCCAGGGGACCACGGCTGTGATCAGTATAAGGGGGTTCTCACCCAGGGGACCGCGGCTGTGATCAGTATAAGGTGGTTCTCACCCAGGGGACCGCGGCTGTGATCAGTATGAGGTGGTTTTCACCCAGGGGACCGCGGCTGTGATCAGTATAAGGGGGTTCTCACCCAGGGGACCGCGGCTGTGATCAGTATAAGGTGGTTCTCACCCAGGGGACCGCGGCTGTGATCAGTATAAGGTGGTTCTCACCCAGGGGACCGCGGCTGTGATCAGTATAAGGTGTTTCTCACCCAGGGGACCGCAGCTGTGATCAGTATAAGGGGGTTCTCAAGGGACAGCGGTAATTTTGGGGGCTTCAGACACAGTCTCAGGGTGACCCTTTTCTCTAGGAATACTATTATATTATAATTTGAATTTAAGGAAATTCTTGCACAGAATCTGTTTTTTCATTCAGATCAGGACTAGGTGTGTGTCCAGACTGATCCATCTAAAGGGGGTGTTCTTAAAGTGACAGTCCGTGTGTTAGGGGTGTCCTTAAAGTGATGGGCTGTGTGTTGCAGTGTGTTGGGGTGTCCTTAAAGAGACTGGTTGTGTGTTAGGGTGTCCTTAAAGTGACAGTCCGTGTTGAGGTGCCCTTAAATTGACGGGCTGTGTGTTAGTTTCTCCTTAAAGTGACAGGCTGTGTGTTAGGGGTGTCCTTAAAGTGACAGTCCGTGTGTTACAGGTATCCTTAAAGTTTCAGTCCTTGTGTTAGACTGTCACTTTGAGGATACCCCTGAGTGTCAGGTTGTCCTTAAAGTGACGGGCTGGGTGTTAGGTTGCCCTTAAAGTGACAGTCTGTGTTAAGGTGCCTTTAAAGTAACGGTTGTGTGTTGGAATCTAAACCGGCCGCACTATGGGGGGGAAGCGAACTGTCCAGTTGATTTAGACTTAACCCACTAAATTCTAGATAGCTTTGCAATGTGTTGGAGACTTCTTTAGCGTTCAAACAGTTAAAAATCCTCAGACCGGAACCGGTAGTGACTTTACCCTTGTTACTCAGACAGAGGAGATTTTGCTGATATATTACATGCTTTGTGTTTTATGATATTATCTGAACATTGGTTTATTTGTTTGTAACGACTCTGAATGTTTTATTGCAGACTCTCATATTTCTATATTTCTGTACAGTATCGATTTCAATAAAAATCCAAATATAAAAAGCAAACCTGCGCAATTGGGAGGGTTTCTGTATGATTCCCCGGAATTGCTCTTCTTTGCTGTTATAGACCAGTCCTGTTATTATTGGCTTCTCCCAGACACGAAATGGAGAATAACAATTTGTGTGATATAAATACGGACCAGTCCTGTTATTATTGGTGTCCCCCGGACAGGTATTGAATAATAATAATTGTGTGTGATATAAATACGGACCAGTCCTGTTATTATTGGTGTCTCCCGGACAGATAATGAAGAAGAATAATTGTGTGTGATATAAATACGGACCAGTCCTGTTATTATTGGCGTCTCCCGGACACGTAATGAATAATAATTGTGTGTGATATAAATACGGACCAGTCCTGTTATTATTGGTGTCTCCCGCACAGATAATGAAGAATAATAATTGTGTGTGATATAAATACGGACCAGTCCTGTTATTATTGGTGTCTCCCGCACAGATAATGAAGAATAATAATTGTGTGTGATATAAATACGGACCAGTCCTGTTATTATTGGTGTCTCCCGGACAGATAATGAAGAATAATAATTGTGTGTGATATAAATACGGACCAGTCCTGTTATTATTGGCGTCTCCCGGACACGTAATGAATAATATTGTGTGTGATATAAATACGGACCAGTCCTGTTATTATTGGTGTCTCCCGGACAGATAATGAATAATAATAATTGTGTGTGATATAAATACGGACCAGTCCTGTTATTATTGGCATCTCCCGGACACGTAATGAATAATAATTGTGTGTGATATAAATACGGACCAGTCCTGTTATTATTGGTGTCTCCCGGACACGTAATGAATAATAATAATTGTGTGTGATATAAATGCGGACCAGTCCTGTTATTATTGGTGTCTCCCGGGCACGTAATGAAGAATAATAATTGTGTGTGATATAAATACGGACCAGTCCTGTTATTATTGGTGTCTCCCGGACAGATAATGAATAATAATAATTGTGTGTGATATAAATACGGACCAGTCCTGTTATATTTTGTGATGATAAATACTGATGTGAGGGATTTTTAACTCTTTATTACTTGGGAGATGATATCTGCTGATCAGGAAGCAATGCACTAGAGGGGTTAAATTCACTGTATGGAAGTGGTTGTTGGGGTTCAGGGGTGACACCTCTCAGAACGCTGCAATCCATACAAATTTCCTAAAATTGTGAGGAGTCTATAAAACCAAAAAGTTGTGTAATTAACCCCTTGATGAGTGGAGCGGTGGGCAGCGCATTGTGATGCTTTGTGCGTAGTTTCCTCTAGTAATGACAATGGTTGGTAATGGTGTTTGGGGTACAGCAGACACCCCAGAATTGTATGGTACACACCAGACACAGGTATGACTAATTACAATCTGCCATAACACAATTCATTAGGAAGGCCCAGTGTAATCTGGATGTGTAATCGCACACACACAGCAATGTGGGGGGGGGGGCTGTGTGTAATGAAGACTCGGTGGTCTCTCTCTATGTGTGGGGGGGTCGTGTTGGGGGGGATATGTGTGGGTTCTGTGTAGGGGAAGCTGTGTGTGAAGTTTTGGGGTCTGTGTGTGGGGGGGTCGTGTTGGGGGGATATGTGTGGGTTCTGTGTAGGGGAAGCTGTGTGTGAAGTTTTGGGGTCTGTGTGTGGGGGGGTCGTGTTGGGGGGGATATGTGTGGGTTCTGTGTAGGGGAAGCTGTGTGTGAAGTTTTGGGGTCTGTGTGTGGGGTGGTCGTGTTGGGGGGGATATGTGTGTGTTCTGTGTAGGGGAAGCTGTGTGTGAAGTTTTGGGGTCTGTGTGTGGGGGGGTCGTGTTGGGGGGGATATGTGTGTGTTCTGTGTAGGGGGAGCTGTGTGTGAAGTTTTGGGGTCTGTGTGTGGGGTGTCGTGTTGGGGGGGATATGTGTGGGTTCTGTGTAGGGGAAGCTGTGTGTGAAGTTTTGGGGTCTGTGTGTGGGGTGTCGTGTTGGGGGGGATATGTGTGGGTTCTGTGTAGGGGGAGCTGTGTGTGAAGTTTTGGGGTCTGTGTGTGGGGTGTCGTGTTGGGGGGGATATGTGTGTGTTCTGTGTAGGGGGAGCTGTGTGTGAAGTTTTGGGGTCTGTGTGGGGGGGTCGTGTTGGGGGGATATGTGTGGGTTCTGTGTAGGGGGAGCTGTGTGTGAAGTTTTGGGGTCTGTGTGGGGTGGTCGTGTTGGGGGGGATATGTGTGTGTTCTGTGTAGGGGGAGCTGTGTGTGAAGTTTTGGGGTCTGTGTGTGGGGGGGTCGTGTTGGGGGGGATATGTGTGGGTTCTGTGTAGGGGAAGCTGTGTGTGAAGTTTTGGGGTCTGTGTGTGGGGGGTCGTGTTGGGGGGATATGTGTGGGTTCTGTGTAGGGGGAGCTGTGTGTGAAGTTTTGGGGTCTGTGTGGGGGGGTCGTGTTGGGGGGATATGTGTGGGTTCTGTGTAGGGGGAGCTGTGTGTGAAGTTTTGGGGTCTGTGTGTGGGGGGGTCGTGTTGGGGGGGATATGTGTGGGTTCTGTGTAGGGGGAGCTGTGTGTGAAGTTTTGGGGTCTGTGTGTGGGGGGGTCGTGTTGGGGGGGATATGTGTGTGTTCTGTGTAGGGGAAGCTGTGTGTGAAGTTTTGGGGTCTGTGTGTGGGGGGTCGTGTTGGGGGGATATGTGTGTGTTCTGTGTAGGGGAAGCTGTGTGTGAAGTTTTGGGGTCTGTGTGGGGGGGTCGTGTTGGGGGGATATGTGTGGGTTCTGTGTAGGGGGAGCTGTGTGTGAAGTTTTGGGGTCTGTGTGGGGTGGTCGTGTTGGGGGGGATATGTGTGTGTTCTGTGTAGGGGAAGCTGTGTGTGAAGTTTTGGGGTCTGTGTGTGGGGGGTCGTGTTGGGGGGATATGTGTGTGTTCTGTGTAGGGGAAGCTGTGTGTGAAGTTTTGGGGTCTGTGTGTGGGGGGTCGTGTTGGGGGGATATGTGTGTGTTCTGTGTAGGGGGAGCTGTGTGTGAAGTTTTGGGGTCTGTGTGTGGGGGGGTCGTGTTGGGGGGGATATGTGTGTGTTCTGTGTAGGGGGAGCTGTGTGTGAAGTTTTGGGGTCTGTGTGTGGGGTGGTCGTGTTGGGGGGGATATGTGTGTGTTCTGTGTAGGGGGAGCTGTGTGTGAAGTTTTGGGGTCTGTGTGTGGGGTGGTCGTGTTGGGGGGGATATGTGTGTGTTCTGTGTAGGGGGAGCTGTGTGTGAAGTTTTGGGGTCTGTGTGGGGGGGTCGTGTTGGGGGGATATGTGTGGGTTCTGTGTAGGGGGAGCTGTGTGTGAAGTTTTGGGGTCTGTGTGGGGGGGTCGTGTTGGGGGGATATGTGTGGGTTCTGTGTAGGGGGAGCTGTGTGTGAAGTTTTGGGGTCTATGTGTGGGGGGGTCGTGTTGGGGGGGATATGTGTGGGTTCTGTGTAGGGGAAGCTGTGTGTGAGGTTTTGGGGGGCTGTGTTTGGAGGGGCCTGTGTGCAGTGACATTTTCGAGGGCTGTTTAGGGGGATCTGTTTGGAGGGGTCTGTGTATGCAGTGTCAATTTGGTGGTCTGTGTGCAGGGGGTGTTTGTGTGTGTGCAGGGGGTGTCGGTGTGTTTAGAGGTGTGTGTGGGGCGGTACAGTCTGTGTGTGTAGAGGGGAGGTGTGTCTGTGTGTGTAGAGGGGAGGTGTGTCTGTGTGTGTAGAGGGGAGGTGTGTCTGTGTGTGTATCAGGAGGACTGTCTATGTCCGGGGGGTTGTGGGTGTGTCTGTGTGTGGGGGGTGGTATCTGTGTGTGTAGAGGGGTGTGTGTGTGTAGGGGTTTGTGGGTCTGTCTGTGTATGGGGGAGGTGGTGTCTGTGTGTGTAGAGGTGTGTGTCGGGGTGTCTGTGTGAGCAGGGGGGTTGTGTATGTGTGGGGGGTGTCTGTGTGTGCAGGTGGTTTGTGTATGTGTGGGGGTGTGTGTATAAGGGGAGGAGTGTATGTGTGCGGGGGGTTTGTATATGGGTGTGTGTTTATAAGGGGAGGAGTGTCTGTGTGTGTCCGTGTGTAGAGGGGGTGGGGTGGTGTCTGTGTGTGTCTGTGTGTGTAGAGGGGTGGGGGGTGTCTGTGTGTGTAGAGGGGTGGGGGTGTCTGTGTGTGTGTCTGTGTGTGTAGAGGGTGGGGGTTGTCTGTGTGTGTAGAGGGGTGGGGGTGTCTGTGTGTGTGTCTGTGTGTGTAGAGGGTGGGGGTTGTCTGTGTGTGTAGAGGGGGTGGGGGTTGTCTGTGTGTGTAGGTGGTTTGTGTATGTGTGGGGGTGTGTGTATAAGTGGAGGAGTGTCTGTGTGCGGGGGGGGTTTGTATATGTGTGTGTGTGTGTGTATAAGGGGTGGGAGTGTCTGTGTGTGTCTGTGTGTAGAGGGGGTGAGGGGTGTCTGTGTGTGTGTAGAGGGGGTGGGGGGTTGTCTGTGTGTGTAGGTGGTTTGTGTATGTGTGTGTGTGGGGGTGTGTGTATAAGGGGAGGAGTGTCTGTGTGCGGGGGAAGTTTGTATATGTGTGTGTGTGTGTGTGTATAAGGGGAGGAGTGTCTGTGTGTGTCTGTGTGTAGTGGGTGGGGGGTGTCTGTGTGTGTAGAGGGGGTGGGGGTGTCTGTGTGTGTAGAGGGGTGGGGGTGTCTGTGTGTAGTGGGTGGGGGGTGTCTGTGTGTGTAGAGGGGTGGGGGGTGTCTGTGTGTAGAGGGGTGGGGGTGTCTGTGTGTGTGTAGAGGGGTGGGGGTGTCTGTGTGTGTAGAGGGGTGGGGGTGTCTGTGTGTGTAGAGGGGTGGGGGTGTCTGTGTGTGTAGAGGGGTGGGGGTGTCTGTGTGTGTAGAGGGGTGGGAGTGTCTGTGTGTGTAGAGGGGTGGGGGTGTCTGTGTGTGTAGAGGGGTGGGGGTGTCTGTGTGTGTAGAGGGGTGGGGGGTGTCTGTGTGTGTAGAGGGGTGGGGGTGTCTGTGTGTGTAGAGGGGTGGGGGGTGTCTGTGTGTGTAGAGGGGTGGGGGTGTCTGTGTGTGTAGAGGGGTGGGGGTGTCTGTGTGTGTAGAGGGGTGGGGGGTGTCTGTGTGTGTAGAGGGGTGGGGGTGTCTGTGTAGAGGGGTGGGGGTGTCTGTGTGTGTAGAGGGGTGGGGGTGTCTGTGTGTGTAGAGGGGTGGGGGTGTCTGTGTGTGTAGAGGGGTGGGGGTGTCTGTGTGTGTGTAGAGGGGTGGGGGTGTCTGTGTGTGTGTAGAGGGGTGGGGGTGTCTGTGTGTGTGTAGAGGGGTGGGGGTGTCTGTGTGTGTGTAGAGGGGTGGGGGTGTCTGTGTGTGTGTAGAGGGGTGGGGGGTGTCTGTGTGTGTAGAGGGGTGGGGGGTGTCTGTGTGTGTAGAGGGGTGGGGGTGTCTGTGTGTGTAGAGGGGTGGGGGTGTCTGTGTGTAGAGGGGGTGGGGGTGTCTGTGTGTGTAGAGGGGGTGGGGGGTGTCTGTGTGTAGAGGGGTGGGGGGTGTCTGTGTGTGTAGAGGGGGTGTCTGTGTGTGTCCGTGTGTGTAGAGGGGTGGGGGGTGTCCGTGTGTGTAGAGGAGTGGGGGGTGTCTGTGTGTGTGTAGAGGGGTGGGGGTGTCTGTGTATGTAGAGGGGTGGGGGGTGTCTGTGTGTGTAGAGGGGTGGGGGTGTCTGTGTGTGTAGAGGGGGTGGGGGGTGTCTGTGTGTGTAGAGGGGGTGGGGGTGTCTGTGTGTAGAGGGGGTGGGGGTGTCTGTGTGTGTAGAGGGGGTGGGGGGTGTCTGTGTGTAGAGGGGTGGGGGGTGTCTGTGTGTGTAGAGGGGGTGTCTGTGTGTGTCCGTGTGTGTAGAGGGGTGGGGGGTGTCCGTGTGTGTAGAGGAGTGGGGGGTGTCTGTGTGTGTGTAGAGGGGTGGGGGTGTCTGTGTGTGTAGAGGGGTGGGAGTGTCTGTGTGTGTAGAGGGGTGGGGGTGTCTGTGTGTGTAGAGGGGTGGGGGTGTCTGTGTGTGTAGAGGGGTGGGGGGTGTCTGTGTGTGTAGAGGGGTGGGGGTGTCTGTGTGTGTAGAGGGGTGGGGGTGTTTGTGTGTGTAGAGGGGTGGGGGGTGTCTGTGTGTGTAGAGGGGTGGGGGTGTCTGTGTAGAGGGGTGGGGGTGTCTGTGTGTGTAGAGGGGTGGGGGTGTCTGTGTGTGTAGAGGGGTGGGGGTGTCTGTGTGTAGAGGGGTGGGGGTGTCTGTGTGTGTAGAGGGGTGGGGGTGTCTGTGTGTGTAGAGGGGTGGGGGTGTCTGTGTGTGTAGAGGGGTGGGGGTGTCTGTGTGTGTGTAGAGGGGTGGGGGTGTCTGTGTGTGTGTAGAGGGGTGGGGGTGTCTGTGTGTGTGTAGAGGGGTGGGGGGTGTCTGTGTGTGTAGAGGGGTGGGGGGTGTCTGTGTGTAGAGGGGTGGGGGTGTCTGTGTGTGTAGAGGGGTGGGGGTGTCTGTGTGTAGAGGGGGTGGGGGTGTCTGTGTGTGTAGAGGGGGTGGGGGGTGTCTGTGTGTAGAGGGGTGGGGGGTGTCTGTGTGTGTAGAGGGGGTGTCTGTGTGTGTCCGTGTGTGTAGAGGGGTGGGGGGTGTCCGTGTGTGTAGAGGAGTGGGGGGTGTCTGTGTGTGTGTAGAGGGGTGGGGGTGTCTGTGTATGTAGAGGGGTGGGGGGTGTCTGTGTGTGTAGAGGGGTGGGGGTGTCTGTGTGTGTAGAGGGGGTGGGGGGTGTCTGTGTGTGTAGAGGGGGTGGGGGTGTCTGTGTGTAGAGGGGGTGGGGGTGTCTGTGTGTGTAGAGGGGGTGGGGGGTGTCTGTGTGTAGAGGGGTGGGGGGTGTCTGTGTGTGTAGAGGGGGTGTCTGTGTGTGTCCGTGTGTGTAGAGGGGTGGGGGGTGTCCGTGTGTGTAGAGGGGGTGTCTGTGTGTGTGTAGAGGGGTGGGGGTGTCTGTGTATGTAGAGGGGTGGGGGGTGTCTGTGTGTGTAGAGGGGTGGGGGTGTCTGTGTGTGTAGAGGGGGTGGGGGGTGTCTGTGTGTGTAGAGGGGTGGGGGTGTCTGTGTGTGTAGAGGGGGTGGGGGTGTCTGTGTGTGTAGAGGGGTGGGGGTGTCTGTGTGTGTAGAGGGGTGGGGGTGTCTGTGTGTGTGTAGAGGGGTGGGGGTGTCTGTGTGTGTCTGTGTGTGTAGAGGGGTGGGGGTGTCTGTGTGTGTCTGTGTGTGTAGAGGGGTAGGGGTGTCTGTGTGTGTAGAGGGGGTGGGGGGTGTCTGTGTGTGTAGAGGGGTGGGGATGTCTGTGTGTAGAGGGGGTGGGGGGTGTCTGTGTGTGTGTAGAGGGGTGGGGGGTGTCTGTGTGTGTGTAGAGGGGTGGGGGTGTCTGTGTGTGTAGAGGGGTGGGGGTGTCTGTGTGTGTAGAGGGGTGGGGGTGTCTGTGTGTGTAGAGGGGGTGGGGGGTGTCTGTGTGTGTGTGTAGAGGGGTGGGGTTGTCTGTGTGTGTAGAGGGGTGGGGGGTGTCTGTGTGTAGAGGGGTGGGGGTGTCTGTGTGTGCAGTGGGGGAGGTGTCTGTGTGTGTAGGGGGGGTGTCTGTGTGTGTAGAGGGGTGGGGGTGTCTGTGTGTAGAGGGGTGGGGGTGTCTGTGTGCAGGGGGGAGGTATTCTCATTGTACAATATCTGAATGGAGGCAGAACACAAAGGGGGATTCAGTCGTTTAGAGACGGCTCTGGGATGGGGGGGGGGGTGATGTTGGAAAATAATGTGTGAAATTCCCATTGACATCCAGGGATTGTGGACTGATTATCTCTGCTCTGCGCTCTGTAATATTAGGAAATGAGGGAATGATTAGAATCCTCATCTACACACACATATATATATCTGTATTATATCCTGATCTACACACATTTATATATCTGTATTATAGCCTGATCTACACACATATATATATATATATGTATTATATCCTGATCTACACACATTTATATATCTGTATTATATCCTGATCTACACACATTTATATATCTGTATTATAGCCTGATCTACACACATATATATATCTGTATTATAGCCTGATATACACACATATATATATATCTGTATTATATCCTGATCTACACACATTTATATATCTGTATTATAGCCTGATCTACACACATATATATATATATGTATTATATCCTGATCTACACACATTTATATATCTGTATTATATCCTGATCTACACACATTTATATATCTGTATTATATCCTGATCTACACACATTTATATATCTGTATTATATCCTGATCTAGACACACATATATATCTGTATTATAGCCTGATCTACACACATATATATATATATTTATAGTCTGTTCTGTCTATTTGTATTATAGCCTGATCTACACACACATATATATATATCTGTATTATAGTCTGATCATCCAGTGATGTCTTCCAGGTTACATTAAAGGGATAGTAATGTTTCATAATAAAAGCAGCTCTAATTAAACATCATAGTATTTGGATTTTGGAGAGTGTTATTTCATTTCTGTCAGAGTAGAAGAGTAATTCAATGATAAAGTGTCCCCCTCCCGCCCCTTTTACCTAGTGTAACACTGCTCAGCCAGATCAGAAGGGAGGTGCCCAGGTAGATTGCAGAGAGGGACAATCTTCAATTAAGATAAGGGAAAACCTGAAAAGCTTGTCAAGGGGGGCAGGGCTTTCATTGTTCTCATAGGAAGAAGATTGTCCCCTTCTGTTATCTGTCTGGTCTATGGACTGGATTCCACATCTGAGAAGAGATGGCTTACACTAGGTAAAAGGGGGCAGGGCTTTCATTGTTCTCATAGGAAGAAGATTGTCCCCTTCTGTTATCTGTCTGGTCTATGGACTGGATTCCACATCCGAGAAGAGATGGCTTACACTAGGTAAAAGGGGGGCAGGGCTTTCATTGTTCTCATAGGAAGAAGATTGTCCCCTTCTGTTATCTGTCTGGTCTATGGACTGGATTCCACATCTGAGAAGATATGGCTTACACTAGGTAAAAGGGGCAGGGCTTTCATTGTTCTCATAGGAAGAAGATTGTCCCCTTCTGTTATCTGTCTGGTCTATGGACTGGATTCCACATCTGAGAAGAGATTGCTTACACTAGGTAAAAGGGGCGGGAGGGGAAACTTTGCTTGTGAATATCTCTCAAACCATAAAGGTTTGAGAGACAAGACTTATATCGTTCTTCATGTTTTTTTAATGCCTACAAAATAAAATAAAGATAAAACAAAGTA
This sequence comes from Rhinophrynus dorsalis, assembly GCA_037306005.1. Taxonomy (NCBI): domain Eukaryota; kingdom Metazoa; phylum Chordata; class Amphibia; order Anura; family Rhinophrynidae; genus Rhinophrynus; species Rhinophrynus dorsalis. Next base: position 32,742 of record JBBDGT010000096.1, on the reverse strand, counting down.
TTACTATCCCTTTAAGATACAGATTTCTCTATAATGCATGTCAGGCGCGGTTCTATTCATGTCTCTATGTATATATGCATTGATGTCAGGACCAAGCATACTTCTTGCCCCATGCATGACAGGGGGATACGCGGCTACTAACAAAGCGGTGCATGCCTCACTGGCACGTGTGGGTTAAAGACCGGACCGATCTGCTTACATGTTGATTACGAACAACTTAGCATTGATTATGCTGTTTCAATAGTGAGTGCCTACATAGTCATTTGATACCTTTCTGCTACGTCATAAGTCCTTTAATGTAACTGAATATGAATTATGTTATTTCTTCAATAATAAGGCTCACAGAAATAGACAGATTGAATGTGACGATTGCGATGAACCCCACAATCGGTCTCTGTCATATTTGGATGTGAAACCAGGTGAGAAATTATTGGATTTAACTTTATTACGGATATGTATGACAATATACACCATCATGTTCAGAATGCATCTATCTAATCAACCCAGCGACTATACTCGAGTATTCAATCTGGGCTGATAAAATGTACCAAGAAATAAACATCACAATCCATTCATTAAAGATTTAACCCCAAACTCGGTCTCAGTGATGTCTATGGATGGCATAGCACACGTAGAGCCGGGGATGTAATACCAATATGGATGAACTTGAGAACCTTCTACACATCATTTACATTTAACATGGGAGGCAAACGTCAGTTACTACAACTTATTTACATATTTTTATTTCAAGGTGCGTCTGAAATAATTCCACCAATATCTATCTATCTATCTATCTATCTATCTATCTATCTATCTATCTATCTCATATCTATACCATATCTATCTATCTATCTATCTATCTATCTATCTTATGTCTATTTATCTGTCTATCTATCTATCTATCTATCTATCTATCTATCTATCTATCTATCTCATATCTCTCTATCTCATATCTATCTATCTATCTATCTATCTTACGTCTATTTATCTGTCTATCTATCTTTCTATCTATCTATCTCATATCTATTTATCTCATATCTATCTATCTATCTATCTATCTATCTCAATATCTATCTATCTATCTATCTATCTATCTATTCCATATCTATTTATATCATATCTATCTATCTATCTATCTATCTATCTATCTATCTATCTATCTCTCATATCTCTCTATCTCATATCTATCTATCTATCTACCCCATATCTATTTATCTCATATCTATCTATCTATCTATCTATCTATCTATCTATCTATCTATCTATCTATCTATCTATCATATCTCTCTATCTCATATCTATCTATCTATCTATCTATCTATCTATCTATCTATCTATCTATCTATCTATCTATCTATCTATCATATCTCTCTATCTCATATCTATCTATCTATCTATCTATCTATCTATCTATCTATCTATCTATCTCTCTATCTCATATCTATCTATCTATCTATCTATCTATCTATCTATCTATCTATCTATCTATCCCCTATCTATCTATCTATCTATCTATCTATCTATCTATCTATCTATCTATCTATCTATCATATCTCTCTATCTCATATCTATCTATCTATCTATCTATCTATCTATCTATCTATCTATCTTATGTCTATCTATCTATCTATCTATCTATCTATCTATCTATCTATCTATCCCATATCTATTTATCTCATATCTATCTATCTATCTATCTATCTATCTATCTATCTATCTATCTATCTATCTATCTATCTATCTCTCATATCTCTCTGTCTATCTATCTATCTATCTATCTATCTATCTATCTATCTATCTATCTATCATCTATCTATCTCATATCTCTCTATCTCATATCTATCTATCTATCTATCTATCTATCTATCTATCTATCTATATATCTATCTCATATCTATACCATATCTATCTATCTCATATCTCTCTATCTCATATCTCTCTATCTCATATCTATCTATCTATCTCATATCTATACCATATCTATCTATCTATCTATCTATCTATCTATCTATCTATCTATCTATCTCATATCTCTCTATCTCATATTTATCTATCTATCTATCTATCTATCTATCTATCTATCTATCTAATATCTATACCATATCTATCTATCTATCTATCTATCTATCTATCTATCTATCTATCTTATGTCTATTTATCTGTCTGTCTATCTATTTATCTATCTATCTATCTCATATCTCTCTATCTCATATCTATCTATCTATCTATCTATCTATCTATCTATCTATCTATCCCATATCTATCTATCTATCTATCTATCTATCTATCTATCTCATTATCTATCTATCTATCTATCTATCTATCTATCTATCTATCTATCTATCTATCTCATATATATCTATCTATCTATCTCATATCTATCTATCTATCTATCTATCTATCTATCTCATTATCTATCTATCTATCTATCTATCTATCTATCTATCTATCTATCTATCTATCTATATCATATATATCTATCTAGCCATCCCATATCTATGTATCTATCTATCTATCTATCTATCTATCTATCTATTTATCTATCTCATATCTATCTATTTATATTATATCTATCTCATATCTCTCTATCTCATATCTATCTATCCGTCTGTATATCTATCTATCTGTCTATCTATATATCTGTCTGTATATCTTATCTAATGTAATCTATCTATCTATCTATCTGTCTATCCTGACATTTTTATTTTCCTGATGAGTATAACAAGGTCCTCTCACTGCCGAGGAATGGCTCATTCAGACCTTATGACAGCCCAAAGTATTATTACTTACACTGAACTGTGGTTTTCTGTTATGGTCCCCTGGTAACGCTGTTCCTATTGCTTACTATGGAGTACGGTAGTCTGTGACTCCTGCACGCCCAAGGAGTGCAGAATAAAAATAATAAATTGATTTTTTGAAATGATTGGTGCTCTTGCTAACGGTTTGGTTAACCCTTTAAGGATCAGAGTCCCACTGGTACTAGTGGAGGAGAACTGCCCCAGTAGGGGTGTTACTCTTGTGTTAGTCCACAGCACAAGCAGCGGGAGATATATTTTGCCATAAAGTTTACCGTTCCTTTAATGGGTTTTTTGTGCTATTTATTCAGGATTTCTGTTGATGATGGACTCTTGGCAGCGGAATCGCAACTCTTCTTTGTACAAATTAAATCCTTAAACAGATGTTCCCGGACGTGTTACTGCGGTAAACGCTTTAACTGCCGATAAAAGAGAACACTCTCTTCTCTGATTATTTGACTATTTTCTTAAAATTGACAGGAAAGAATTAAAATATCGCTGATGTTGAATGCTTCAGATTTACTCAATAACTGAGCAGCGCCTTTTTTTTAATGTCTGACGGGATAACGAGCGATCGTAATACAGAGCGCTGAAATAGGCTGATCCGCCAGTCTGGGCAATTTTTACGTCATTTGTTTAATTTTTCAAAATCCATGACAATGGAATGTAATCTGAACCGAAGCCCGGGGGATGCGGATTATTTCGTGGTGGGGTAAAATGTTCTAGCAGCCAAATTCCAGATACTGACTCATGGTTAACCATTTGAATACCAGAAGGGCAGGCAACACATTGCTCTGGAAAGGGTTAACAATAAGAGCGCAAACACCTAAAAATGAAGCGGCGTTGTGTAATTCTATATATCCTGTTTTTCCAGCTCACATCTGTAAACATTACTAGTTATGAGTGTGTCACGTCCCCCTGTTTGGTGCCGGTATACAGTCTACTCTACATAGACGTGATTTGGGTAATTCTGTTTGTCGTGAGAGGCAAGCTAATTCAGTTAATTTATCGAGATTAACGGCCCCTTCTCTTGTTACTGTATCTCGGGTCATTTACACATAACAAAGCGCTATCACTAATAAGACACTTACCAAGGTCGCTCTGGTAATGTGAGCCAATAGGCAATGGCTTCCCCACTGACCACACGTAATAACAGATTTCAGTCCTCAGGAAACAAACATGGAATTATTGCCTATCTGCAGTACAATATATGGGATTTAACCCCTTAGTGACAGATGACTTACCTGATAAGTCCAGGAAGTAATTCGCTATAATGGAAAAAAAAAACCCTGTCATTAAGGGGTTAACTACATGTAACTCCAGATCACTTTTATCTATCACTGTGCATTAAAGGGATAGTAATACTTCGTTTTATCTTTATTTTATGTTGTAGGCATTAAAAAAACATGAAGAACGATATAAGTCTTCTCTCTCAAACCTTTATGGCTTGAGAGATATTCACAAGCAAAGTTTCCCCTCACTGACCAAAACGGTCAAGTCTAACAGAGTAACATAGTAATTTAGGTTGAAAAAAGACTTGAGTCCATCTAGTTCAACCCATTTCCTATTCCAAGTCTGCCATCTATCTGTCAGATTTGGAATCCGGTCCGCAGATCAACTAGTGGCTCTTCAGCAGAGCCGAGATCGCAAGATATAAAAATAACTGTTTAATTGGAAAGGTCTAAAATGTCTGCTTGCAAACCAGGCACACTTTGTAGACTATTCCAATTAAGCAGTTCTTCTTATATCTCGTGATCTCAGCTCTGCTGTAGAGCCACGGCCGGTCCGCTGACCGGTTTCCAAATCTGACAGCTAGGTGGCAGACTTGACCGTTTTGGTCTGTAAGGGGAAACTTTGCTTGTGAATATCTCTCAAACCATAAAGGTTAGAGAGATAAGACATATTGATCTTCGTGTTTTTTTAATTCCTACAAAATAAGATAAAGATAAAATGAAGTATTACTATCCCTTTAATGTTGTTATAGTTGGATACCTGTTATAGGACACACACTGGGAGTTAAACAGTTAAACCCCTAAAACCCCTGTCTCCCCGGCTGTAAATCACTCTCATGGAGTCTTGATTTTATGCATTCCCATAATCCTTTGCTCTGGTCCCAGACCAAAGAACCATCACATTTTTTCAAGCTGTTTTGCCAAAAACTAAAATCCCTCTTTCCCCAGCTTACTGGATGTTATCAGACCTTCAGCAATGGGCGTAGAGCATCTCTAGAGGGGGTCATTTAACTGTATAAATGCTGATGGCTTCCCCCTTCTCTGACCAGAATGGGAGGGGTAATGGGAAAACTGACCTTCCTGAGCTGATTGTACAACGAGGATGGATTTAAGGGAGCAGTAAGGTGCTTTTATTTAATTATTATTTATTTATTTGTTCTAGGACTTTAATTGTAGAGTAAAACAAGTGAACTCTCTGCCAGGAGAAAGTTCATTGAAAAGATAATTACACCTGAAAGTCATTCTTTATTACGTTAAATCACAGTTTTTGGTTGGGATCCCCTAGTGGTGAGTTCCTGTCAATATAGAGAGCCATAGTCAATGACTCCAGCTCTCCCACAGAGGTCATTATTAAAGAAAAGTTGGAGCTGTTATTAACAGTTTGATTAATAAATAAGTTTGAGTCATAATGACTTTTGAATGAAGAAGCACTGAGCATTCCCTTGATTTACTCACAGGAAATTGTTTCCCTAAAGTTTACGTCTCCTTTACAGAAACAGCGATAGTAAAATACAAGTAGTTCCTAGCAGGGGGACATTATATAATATTACCGCAAACCTCCCAACATGTCATCTGGCCAAAGGGTCACTGGTGTTTTAGGAGGTGCAGCTGGTGGGCGGGGCATTACTGAGAATTTTATACGTTATTTCATGATCTACTCTTCGTGTAACTGAATAAATGATATAGAACAGTCTGATCTCCTAAACACAGGGACACCAGGGTGATACACTTATATACACAGCACACAGTCTGATCTCCTAAACACAGGGACACCAGGGTGATACACTTATATACACACCACACAGTCTGATCTCCTACACACAGGGATACCAGTGTGATACACTTATATACACACCGCACAGTCTGATCTCCTAAACACAGGGACACCAGGGTGATACACTTCTATACACACCACACAGTCTGATCTCCTAAACACAGGGACACCAGGGTGATACACTTATATACACACCACACAGTCTGATCTCCTAAACACAGGGACACCAGGATGATACACTTCTATACACACCACACAGTCTGATCTCCTAAACACAGGGACACCAGGGTGATACACTTATATACACACCACACAGTCTGATCTCCTAAACACAGGAACACCAGGGTGATACACCTATATACACACCACACAGTCTGATCTCCTAAACACAGGGACACCAGGGTGATACACTTCTATACACACCACACAGTCTGATCTCCTACACACAGGGACACCAGGGTGATACACTTATATACACAGCACACAGTCTGATCTCCTAAACACAGGGACACCAGGGTGATACACTTATATACACACCACACAGTGTGATCTCCTAAACACAGGGACACCAGGGTGATACACTTCTATACACACCACACAGTCTGATCTCCTACACACAGGGACACCAGGGTGATACACTTCTATACACACCACACAGTCTGATCTCCTACACACAGGGACACCAGGGTGATACACTTATATACACACCACACAGTCTGATCTCCTAAACACAGGGACACCAGGTGTCTGATCTCCTAAACACAGGGACACCAGGGTGATACACTTATATACACACACCACACAGTCTGATCTTCTAAACACAGGGACACCGGGGTGATACACTTATATACACACCACACAGTCTGATCTCCTACACACAGGGACACCAGGGTGATACACTTATATACACACACCACACAGTCTGATCTTCTACACTGTGGACACCAGAGTGATACACTTATATACACACCACACAGTCTGATCTCCTACACACAGGGATACTAGGGTGATACACTTCTATACACACCACACAGTCTGATCTCCTAAACACAGGGACACCAGGGTGATACACTTCTATACACACCACACAGTGTGATCTCCTAAACACAGGGACACCAGGGTGATACTTATACACACCACACAGTCTGATCTCCTAAACACAGGGACACCAGGGTGATACACTTATATACACACCACGCAGTCTGATCTCCTAAACACAGGGACACCAGGGTGATACACTTATATACACACCACACAGTCTGATCTCCTAAACACAGGGACACCAGGGTGATACACTTACATACACACCACACAGTCTGATCTCCTAAACACAGGGACACCAGGGTGATACACTTATATACACACCACACAGTGTAATCTCCTAAACACAGGGACACCAGGGTGATACTTATACACACCACACAGTCTGATCTCCTAAACACAGGGACACCAGGGTGATACACTTCTATACACACCACGCAGTCTGATCTCCTAAACACAGGGACACCGGGGTGATACACTTCTATACACACCACACAGTGTGATCTCCTAAACACAGGGACACCAGGGTGATACACTTATATACACACCACACAGTCTGATCTCCTAAACACAGGGACACCAGGGTGATACACTTATATACACAGCACACAGTCTGTTCTCCTAAACACAGGGACACCAGGGTGATACACTTATATACACAGCACACAGTCTGATCTCCTAAACACAGGGACATCAGGGTGATACACTTATATACACACCACACAGTCTGATCTCCTAAACACAGGGACATCAGGGTGATACACTTATATACACACCACACAGTCTGATCTCCTAAACACGGGGACACCAGGGTGATACACTTATACACACACCACACAGTCTGATCTCCTAAACACAGGGACACCAGGGTGATATACTTATATACACACCACACAGTGTGATCTCCTAAACACAGGGACACCAGGGTGATACACTTATATACACACCACACAGTGTGATCTCCTAAACACAGGGACACCAGGGTGAAACACTTATATACACACCACACAGTCTGATCTCCTAAACACAGGGACACCAGGGTGATACACTTCTATACACACCACACAGTCTGATCTCCTAAACACAGGGACACCAGGGTGATACACTTATATACACACCTCACCAGTCTGATCTCCTAAACACAGGGACACCAGGGTGATACACTTATATACACACACCACACAGTCTGATCTCCTAAACACAGGGACACCAGGGTGATACACTTCTATACACACCACACAGTCTGATATCCTAAACACAGGGACACCGGGGTGATACACTTATATACATACCACACAGTCTGATCTCCTACACACAGGGACACCAGGGTAATACACTTATATACACACCACACAGTCTGATCTCCTAAACACAGGGACACCAGGGTGATACACTTCTATACACACCACACAGTCTGATCTCCTAAACACAGGGACACCAGGGTGATACACTTATATACACACCACACAGTGTGATCTCCTAAACACAGGGACACCAGGGTGAAACACTTATATACACACCACACAGTCTGATCTCCTAAACACAGGGACACCAGGGTGATACACATATATACACACCACACAGTCTGATCTCCTAAACACAGGGACACCTGGGTGATACACTTATATACACACCACACAGTCTGATCTCCTAAACACAGGGACACCAGAGTGATACACTTATATACACACCACACAGTCTGATCTCCTAAACACAGGGACACCAGGGTGATACACTTATATACACACCACACAGTCTGATCTCCTAAACACAGGACACCAGGGTGATACACTTCTATACACACCACACAGTCTGATCTCCTAAACACAGGGAGGAGATAGAGATATCTACAGTATATATATATATGTTGTGTTAGTGTGTGTGTTAGTGTATACGGTGTGTGTGTCTTTGTGTGTGTTAGTGTATATGGTGTGTGTTATTGTGTATGGTGTGTCTATGTGTATGTTAGTTTATATGGTATGTGTGTGTTTTAATGTATGTGTTAGTGTATATGCTGTGTGTGTTTGTTTTAGTAAATATGGTGTGTGTCTGTATGTGGGTTAGTGTATATTGTGTGTGTGTGTGTGTGTGCTAGTGTATGTGTGTTAGAGTATATGTTGTGTGTGCATGTGTGTTCATGTATATGGTGTGTGTTAGTGTATATGGTGTGTGTGTGTGTTAGTGTGTGTGTGTGTCTATATATGTGTTTGAGTTAGTGCATATAGTGTGTGTGTGTTTATGTATGTGGTGTTAGTGTGGATCTGCTTTATTGTATATGGTGTGTGTGTTAGTGTATATGATGTATGTGTGTTAGTGTATATGGTGTGTATATAGTGTGTGTGTTAGTGTGTATGCTGTATGTATGTGTGTGTGTTAGTGTATATGGTGTGTGTGTCTCTGTGTGTGATTGTGTGCGATGCCCTCCAGTGATCAGGTCTCTAGTGAACAGCGGAAGGACACAGGGAGAGGTGCAGGAGATGAACTATTAATTGGCCCTTTCCTGGCTTCCAGACCTCTGATTGACCAGTCACAGGTTTCTCCCAGGAAACAAACTGACAATTAGTTAACCTTTAACCTCTTCAGTGGAGGGAGTGGTGGCCGGGAACTGATTGCTCATCGGCTACCTGTGTAATCATTGTCACGTCCACTGGACTCCGCACAATGGGGGGATTGTTAGTGTATGAGCCGGGGGCTGGAGGTAATCTGGTGACCCAGGTACTGGAGCAGGTGCCAGTGTGATAATCTCAGCTCGTTATCTCCTAATGAACTACAAACGAACTGAGATCTTGCTCTTCATTAGGAACTTTTAGTCCTGTGACATGAAATGTGATCAGCTGCACAGACACAGATATAAACTGACTAGAGCAGCTGTTTGTGGGTCTGATTCCTCATACACATAGCTGGGTGTCACGGAAGCCTCAGTGACCTGGGATTCTTGAGGGGCCTGGGGGCCAGCCCCCTCCCTACAGACTAAGAGCTTCATTCATGGGGAAGCTCCTTTCTCAGTTTCCCAGACCCCTCTTGGGGGGAGTCCACTGGTACCATCACACTGGGAACTTGCCGGCCTTCGCCCGGGGACTTCGGATTTAGGGCACTGTCTCCAGATGAAACATCAAGTTCTCCTGGTAACACAAGGGTCTGCCGCTCCTGCGCAGCGTATACATTATTATAACAAAAAGAAACGCTGGGGAGAGGCTGAGGCATCACATCTGAAGACCAGCGACCTCAGTCTGCCAGTGTGATGACTGGACAGTGGCAGAGGTCAGTGGGAAGAGTGACGACATTGGTTTAATTATGTTACTTATCCGCGTCACACAAGGGGCGGGAGTAGGAGCGGAGCCGACAACCTGAACACCTCTCTAGTCCAGCCGTGTTGGCTGGTAATTGTATTCTCTTTCTTTCTTTTTTTTTTCATTTAACCCTTTCAGCGCTAGAGGGGTGCGCCTTTCACCCTTCTGGCACTCAAAGGGTTAATACAATCTACTTTTTTTTCTGGGCTTTAAGGGTTAAAGATTTCCAGGTGACCATATTTCAAAAGTCCCCAGCTATGATCATAAGTCCATTTGGTCCTAGTTGGTGATTCCTTGTAATGTACCTGTACACTGGGATCTAGAGATCTGTGCACTGGGATATAGAGATCTGTACACTGGGATATAGATATCTGTGCACTGGGATATAGATATCTGTGCACTGGGATCTAGAGATCTGTACACTGGGATATAGATATCTGTGCACTGGGATATAGATATCTGTGCACTGGGATATAGAGATCTGTACACTGGGATATAGATATCTGTGCACTGAGATATAGAGATCTGTACACTGGGATATAGAGACCTGTACACTGGGATATAGAGACCTGTACACTTGGATCTGGAGATCTGTACACTGGGATATAGAGATCTGTACACTGGGATATAGAGATCTGTACACTTGGATCTGGAGATCTGTACACTGGGATATAGAGATCTGTGCACTGGGATGTAGAGATCTGTACACTTGGATCTGGAGATCTGTACACTTGGATCTGGAGATCTGTACACTTGGATCTGGAGATCTGTGCACTGGGATGTAGAGATCTGTACACTTGGATCTGGAGATCTGTACACTGGGATCTGGAGATCTGTACACTTGGATCTGGAGATCTGTACACTGGGTTATAGAGATCTGTACACTTGGATCTGGAGACCTGTACACTTGGATCTGGAGATCTGTACACTGGGTTATAGAGATCTGTACACTTGGATCTGGAGATCTGTGCACTGGGATGTAGAGATCTGTACACTTGGATCTGGAGATCTGTACACTGGGATCTGGAGATCTGTACACTTTGATCTGGAGATCTGTACACTGGGTTATAGAGATCTGTACACTTGGATCTGGAGACCTGTACACTTGGATCTGGAGATCTGTACACTGGGATATAGAGATCTGTACACTGGGATATAGATATCTGTGCACTGGGATATAGATATCTGTGCACTGGGATCTAGAGATCTGTACACTGGGATATAGATATCTGTGCACTGGGATATAGATATCTGTGCACTGGGATATAGAGATCTGTACACTGGGATATAGATATCTGTGCACTGGGATATAGAGATCTGTACACTGGGATATAGAGACCTGTACACTGGGATATAGAGACCTGTACACTTGGATCTGGAGATCTGTACACTGGGATATAGAGATCTGTACACTGGGATCTGGAGATCTGTACACTTGGATCTGGAGATCTGTACACTGGGATATAGAGATCTGTGCACTGGGATGTAGAGATCTGTACACTTGGATCTGGAGATCTGTACACTTGGATCTGGAGATCTGTGCACTGGGATGTAGAGATCTGTACACTTGGATCTGGAGATCTGTACACTGGGATCTGGAGATCTGTACACTTGGATCTGGAGATCTGTACACTGGGTTATAGAGATCTGTACACTTGGATCTGGAGACCTGTACACTTGGATCTGGAGATCTGTACACTGGGTTATAGAGATCTGTACACTTGGATCTGGAGATCTGTACACTGGGATATAGAGATCTGTGCACTGGGATATAGAGATCTGTACACTTGGATCTAGAGATCTGTGCACTGGGATGTAGAGATCTGTACACTTGGATCTGGAGATCTGTACACTTGGATCTGGAGATCTGTACACTTGGATCTGGAGATCTGTGCACTAGGATGTAGAGATCTGTGCACTAGGATGTAGAGATCTGTACACTGGGATATAGAGACCTGTACACTTGGATCTAGAGATCTGTACACTGGGATCTAGAGATCTGTACACTTGGATCTGGAGATCTGTGCACTAGGATGTAGAGATCTGTACACTGGGATATAGATTTCTGTACACTTGGATCTAGAGATCTGTGCACTGGGATATAGAGATCTGTACACTTGGATCTAGAGATCTGTGCACTGGGATATAGAGATCTGTACACTTGGATCTGGAGATCTGTGCACTGGGATATAAAGATCTGTGCACTGGGATATAGAGATCTGTGCACTGGGATATAGAGATCTGTACACTTGGATCTAGAGATCTGTACACTGGGATATAGAGATCTGTGCACTGGGATATAGAGATCTGTACACTTGGATCTGGAGATCTGTACACTTGGATCTGGAGATCTGTGCACTGGGATATAGAGACCTGTACACTTGGATCTGGAGATCTGTACACTTGGATTTGGAGATCTGTACACTGGGATATAGAGGTCTGTGCACTGGGATGTAGAGATCTGTGCACTGGGATGTAGAGATCTGTGCACTGGGATGTAGAGATCTGTACACTTGGATCTGGAGATCTGTACACTTGGATCTGGAGATCTGTGCACTGGGATCTAGAGATCTGTACACTAGGATATAGAGATCTGTACACTGGGATCTGGAGATCTGTACACTGGGATATAGAGACCTGTACACTGGGATATAGAGATCTGTACACTTGGATCTGGAGATCTGTACACTTGGATCTGGAGATCTGTGCACTGGGATATAGAGATCTGTACACTTGGATCTAGAGATCTGTACACTTGGATCTAGAGATCTGTACACTGGGATATAGAGATTTGTGCACTGGGATGTAGAGATCTGTACACTTGGATCTGGAGATCTGTACACTTGGATCTGGAGATCTGTGCACTGGGATATAGAGACCTGTACACTTGGATCTAGAGATCTGTACATTGGGATGTAGAGATCTATACACTGGGATGTAGAGATCTGTACACTTGGATCTGGAGATCTGTACACTTGGATCTGGAGATCTGTGCACTGGGATATAGAGATCTGTACACTTGGATCTGGAGATCTGTGCACTTGGATCTGGAGATCTGTACACTTGGATCTGGAGATCTGTACACTTGGATCTGGAGATCTGTACACTGGGTTATAGAGATCTGTACACTGGGATGTAGATATCTGTACACTTGGATCTGGAGATCTGTGCACTTGGATCTGGAGATCTGTGCACTTGGATCTGGAGATCTGTGCACTTGGATCTGGAGATCTGTGCACTTGGATCTGGAGATCTGTACACTGGGATATAGAGATCTGTACACTTGGATCTAGAGATCTGTACACTGGGATATAGATATCTGTACACTTGGATCTGGAGATCTGTACACTGGGATATAGAGATCTGTACACTTGGATCTGGAGATCTGTACACTGGGATATAGATATCTGTACACTTGGATCTAGAGATCTGTACACTGGGATATAGATATCTGTACACTTGGATCTGGAGATCTGTACACTGGGATATAGAGATCTGTACACTGGGATATAGAGATCTGTACACTTGGATCTGGAGATCTGTACACTGGGATATAGATATCTGTACACTTGGATCTGGAGATCTGTACACTGGGATATAGAGATCTGTACACTTGGATCTGGAGATCTGTACACTGGGATATAGAGACCTGTACACTTGGATCTGGATATCTGTACACTGGGATGTAGAGATCTGTTCACTGGGATGTAGAGATCTGTACACTTGGATATGGAGATCTGTACACTTGGATATGGAGATCTGTACACTGGGATGTAGAAATCTGTACACTGGGATATAGAGACCTGTACACTGGGATATAGAGACCTGTACACTTGGATCTAGAGATCTGTACACTGGGATGTAGAGATCTGTACACTTGGATCTGGAGATCTGTGCACTGGGATGTAGAGATCTGTACACTTGGATCTAGAGATCTGTGCACTGGGATATAGAGGTCTGTACACTGGGATATAGAGACCTGTACACTTGGATCTGGAAATGTGTACACTGGGATGTAGAGATCTGTACACTAGGATCTGGAGATCTGTACACTGGGATATAGAGATCTGTACAGATCTCTTGACACCAGAATAGTAGTGTACAGAGCACAGATCTCTAGATCCCAGTTTACAGGTGCGCTGCTCAGGGGTCTAGAGATCTGTACACCTCTGTGCAGGGGTCTTGAGATCTGTACACCTCTGCCCAGTGGTCTAGAGAGCTGTGCACCTCTGCGCAGGGGTATAGAGATCTGTGCACCTCTGCGCAGGGGTCTAGAGATCTGTACACCTCTGCTCAGGGGTCTAGAGATCTGTGCATCTCTCCGCAGGGGTCTAGAGATCTGTACACCTCTGCGCAGGGGTCTAGAGATATGTACACCTCTGTGCAGGGGTCTAGAGATCTGTACACCTCTGTGCAGGGGTCTAGAGATCTGTTCACCTCTGCGCAGGGTATAGAGATCTGTACACCTCTGCGCAGGGGTCTAGAGATCTGTACACCTCTGCGCAGGGGTCTAGAGATCTGTACACCTCTACGCAGGGTCTAGAGATCTGTACACCTCTGCGCAGGGGTCTAGAGATCTGTACACCTCTGCGCAGGGGTCTAGAGATCTGTACACCTCTGCCCAGTAGTCTAGAGATCTGTACACCTCTGCGCAGTGGTCTAGAGATCTGTACACCTCTGCGCAGGGGTCTAGAGATCTGTTCACCTCTGCGCAGGGGTCTAGAGATCTGTGCACCTCTGCGCAGGGGTATAGAGATCTGTACACCTCTATGCAGGGTATAGAGATCTGTACATCTCTGCGCAGGGGTCTAGAGATCTGTACACCTCTGCGCAGGGGTCTAGAGATCTGTACACCTCTGCCCAGTGGTCTAGAGATCTGTACACCTCTGCGCAGGGGTCTAGAGATCTGTTCACCTCTGCGCAGGGGTCTAGAGATCTGTGCACCTCTGCGCAGGGGTATAGAGATCTGTACACCTCTACGCAGGGTATAGAGATCTGTACATCTCTGCGCAGGGGTCTAGAGATCTGTACACCTCTGCGCAGGGGTCTAGAGATCTGTACACCTCTGCCCAGTGGTCTAGAGATCTGTACACCTCTGCCCAGGGGTCTAGAGATCTGTACACCTCTGCGCAGGGGTCTAGAGATCTGTTCACCTCTGCGCAGGGGTCTAGAGATCTGTGCACCTCTGTGCAGGGGTATAGAGATCTGTATACCTCTACGCAGGGTATAGAGATCTGTACACCTCTGCGCAGGGGTCTAGAGATCTGTACACCTCTGCGCAGGGGTCTAGAGATCTGTACACCTCTGCCCAGTGGTCTAGAGATCTGTGTACCTCTGTGCAGGGGTATAGAGATCTGTATACCTCTACGCAGGGTATAGAGATCTGTACACCTCTCTGCAGGGGTCTAGAGATCTGTACACCTCTGCGCAGGGGTCTAGAGATCTGTACACCTCTGCCCAGTGGTCTAGAGATCTATGATTTCTAGAAATTTCTGCTGCTTATACGGCAAGTAGAAAGGAACTGGCGGTTTCGAGCTGTTGTGTGAACCGGATGGCACCGTGCTCAGGACTTTATAAATAAAATACAGTAAGGGTTCAGGGGTTTTGATTGTGGGAAGTTGGCAAGTTAAGTAGTGTTAAATACAGTAAGGCTTCTGTGGTTTTGGTAAGGGTAGTAATGACAGTGTCTAGTTCACGACTCTGCTGCTGATTTACTGAGAATAATGAGTGGAATATTCTAGAGCATTTCCACTGATCTAACTGGGCTTTTAACCCTTTGGTCTCTAACACATTGCAAAGCAACCCATTGTTCGCCTCTATAGCAGTTTGAGGGTTAAATGCCTCATGTACATCAGTGGGAATGTTCTTTGGCCCCAGCGTGCTGGAATCTGGGTCACAGACTTTCTCCTCTTTACCTTCCTGAATATGGCCCTAAGTGTCGCTGATCTGGTTACTGGAACACAGACATTGTTTAATACTGTCCCTTTTAACTCCTTCACAGCCAGAATGAGAACAGTGCTTTGTTATCCCCAGTAAATATTATTACTATCCCGTATTTACTGAACTCCAGCATACTCTGCAGCGCTGTACAGTGAGGAGCAGGAAAGAACAGTTGGCTGATGATGAAGGGTTATTGGTCTCCTATAGTGCAGTTGGTTCAGGCCAGACTTGCACCTCTGTTCCTTAGTGCACCAGCCCCAGTGACTCACAGGAACAGACTCAGGCATGTGGGGGTGAATGTCTCAGGAGCTCTGAACTGGACACAAATGGTTAATGAAGTTGCCTTTTCATGATGTGGTTTGTACATTAACCCATAGAGCGGATGGATCAGTCCACAGGAGAGACGGGTCCGATATGGGGTCACTAGTCGCTGGAGCGCCCCCGTACAGAGGGTTCTATGTGCCCCCATCACAAAAAATAATTTCACTGAGGCATAACAGGAACCTGCTGGGCACTGGGGCAGATGGGGCTACCTTGCCAAAGTGCCCCCTTCAGTGCAGCATTAACATATACCCCCAGGGTGGGTGGTACGACTGATATTGGGGTGGCTGGGGGGTATAAAACATTTGGATAAAATACCCCATATTGCACAGCATTAATACATACACTGCCGGTAGGAAAGTGATATTGGGGTTCCTGTGGGTATGTCTGGCCAGATCATTCCTGTGGGTAATAATTCTTTGGGGTGTTCCTGTTGATTCTTTGAGGTACACCTGTGTATAATAATTTGGGGGTGTTCCTTTGGGTAATTCATTGGGGTGATGCTGTGGATAATAATTTGGGGGTGTTCCTTTTGGTAATTCATTGGGGTGCTGGTGTGGATAATAATTTGGGGGTGTTCCTTTGGATAATTCATTAGGGTGCTGGTGTGGATAATTTGGGGGTGATCCTTTGGATAATTCATTGGGGTGCTGGTGTGGATAATATAATATACGTCTCACAATCACACACACACACTAGTGTAATGTGGGGAGAACTCCATAAACGTGCACTTACTATACGTCTCACAATCACACACACACACACTAGTGTAATGTGGGGAGAAGTCAGTAAACGTGCACTTACTATACGTCTCACAATCACACACACTAGTGTAATGTGGGGAGAACTCCATAAACGTGCACTTACTATACGTCTCACAATCACACACACACACACTAGTGTAATGTGGGGAGAAGTCAGTAAACGTGCACTTACTATACGTCTCACAATCACACACACACATACACACACACACTAGTGTAATGTGGGGAGAAGTGCAGATTAATTCCCATAACTACACATTTGAATCATTCCTATTTTTGTTGATATTTTCATAGAAAACACTGGCACCTTATGTAAAGAACCTGTAAACTATATACAATACATATAATACAATGGGTTATATGTATATATAATTTTATTTCTATACATACTACATAGTACAGTTACATAGACCCAATCTATACTACAGAAATCGTATATATAAACGTACCATAATACACTGCAGATTTTCTACAAATAATTCTATTTGCTTAATTTCCTATGAATTAGAATAAATTGTGGATACGTTATTTCTGAGCTTTTGTTCCGTTTGTGAAAGTCATTACTTATCTCAATCTGATTAAACCAAGCAGAATGTATAATAATGTGTTTTACTTTACTTATCGTCTCACGGAACAGTTTATATGAGGTAAAAGACCAACTGGCAGTAACTATACACTAACTAGTCCTGCTATTCCTGATTATACAGTAACTATACACTAACTAGTCCTACTATTCCTGACTATACAGTAACTATACACTAACTAGTCCTAATATTATTGATTATACGGTAACTATACACTAACTAACTAGTCCTGCTATTCCTGATTATACAGTAACTATACACTAACTAGTCCTACTATTCCTGACTATACAGTAACTATACACTAACTAGTCCTAATATTATTGATTATACGGTAACTATACACTAACTAACTAGTTCTACTATTCCTGACTATACAGTAACTATACACTAACTAGTCCTAGAATACATTGTACAGTAAAGATACACTAACTGTGCAGTAACTATACACTGTACAGTAAGGATACACTAGATGTACAATAAGGATACACTAGCTGTGCAGTAACTATACACTGTACAGTAAGGATACACTAGATGTACAGTAACTATACACTGTACAGTAATATTACACTATAAAGTAAGGACACACTAGCTGTGCAGTAACTATACACTGTACAGTAAGGATACACTAGATGTACAATAAGGATACACTAGCTGTGCAGTAACTATACACTGTACAGTAAGGATTCACTAGATGTACAATAAGGATACACTAGCTGTGCAGTAACTATACACTGTACAGTAAGGATACACTAGATGTACAATAAGGATACACTAGCTGTGCAGTAACTATACACTGTACAGTAAGGATACACTAGATGTACAATAAGGATACACTAGCTGTGCAGTAACTATACACTGTACAGTAAGGATTCACTAGATGTACAATAAGGATACACTAGCTGTGCAGTAACTATACACTGTACAGTAAGGATACACTAGATGTACAGTAACTATACACTGTACAGTAAGGATACACTAGCTGTACAGTAACTATACACTGTACAGTAATATTACACTATACAGTAAGGATACACTAGATGTACAATAAGGATACACTAGCTGTGCAGTAACTATACACTGTACAGTAAGGATACACTAGATGTACAGTAACTATACACTGTACAGTAATATTACACTATAAAGTAAGGATACACTAGATGTGCAGTAACTATACACTGTACAGTAATATTACACTATACAGTAAGGATACACTAGCTGTGCAGTAACTATACACTGTACAGTAAGGATACACTAGATGTACAATAAGGATACACTAGCTGTGCAGTAACTATACACTGTACAGTAAGGATACACTAGATGTACAATAAGGATACACTAGCTGTGCAGTAACTATACACTGTACAGTAAGGATTCACTAGATGTACAATAAGGATACACTAGCTGTGCAGTAACTATACACTGTACAGTAAGGATACACTAGATGTACAATAAGGATACACTAGATGTACAGTAACTATACACTGTACAGTAATATTACACTATACAGTAAGGATACACTAGATGTACAATAAGGATACACTAGCTGTGCAGTAACTATACACTGTACAGTAAGGATACACTAGATGTACAATAAGGATACACTAGATGTACAGTAACTATACACTGTACAGTAAGGATACACTAGATGTACAATAAGGATACACTAGCTGTGCAGTAACTATACACTGTACAGTAATATTACACTATACAGTAAGGACACACTAGATGTACAGTAAGGATACACTAGCTGTACAGTAACTATACACTGTACAGTAATATTACACTATACAGTAAGGATACACTAGATGTACAATAAGGATACACTAGCTGTGCAGTAACTATACACTGTACAGTAAGGATACACTAGATGTACAATAAGGATACACTAGCTGTGCAGTAACTATACACTGTACAGTAAGGATACACTAGCTGTACAGTAACTATACACTGTACAGTAATATTACACTATACAGTAAGGATACACTAGATGTACAATAAGGATACACTAGCTGTGCAGTAACTATACACTGTACAGTAAGGATACACTAGATGTACAATAAGGATACACTAGCTGTGCAGTAACTATACACTGTACAGTAAGGATACACTAGCTGTACAGTAACTATACACTGTACAGTAATATTACACTATACAGTAAGGATACACTAGATGTACAATAAGGATACACTAGCTGTGCAGTAACTATACACTGTACAGTAATATTACACTATACAGTAAGGATTCACTAGCTGTACAGTAAGGATACACTAGCTGTGCAGTAACTATACACTGTACAGTAATATTACACTATACAGTAAGGACACACTAGATGTACAGTAAGGATACACTAGCTGTACAGTAACTATACACTGTACAGTAATATTACACTATACAGTAAGGATACACTAGATGTACAATAAGGATACACTAGCTGTGCAGTAACTATACACTGTACAGTAAGGATACACTAGATGTACAATAAGGATACACTAGCTGTGCAGTAACTATACACTGTACAGTAAGGATACACTAGCTGTACAGTAACTATACACTGTACAGTAATATTACACTATACAGTAAGGATACACTAGATGTACAATAAGGATACACTAGCTGTGCAGTAACTATACACTGTACAGTAAGGATACACTAGATGTACAGTAACTATACACTGTACAGTAATATTACACTATAAAGTAAGGATACACTAGATGTACAATAAGGATACACTAGCTGTGCAGTAACTATACACTGTACAGTAAGGATACACTAGATGTACAGTAACTTAACACTGTACAGTAACTATACACCGTACAGTAAGGATACACTAGATGTACAGTAACTAAACACTGTACAGTAACTATACACCGTACAGTAAGGATACACTAGATGTACAATAAGGATACACTAGCTGTGCAGTAACTATACACTGTACAGTAAGGATACACTAGATGTACAGTAACTATACACTGTACAGTAAGGATACACTAGATGTACAATAAGGATACACTAGCTGTGCAGTAACTATACACCGTACAGTAATATTACACTATACAGTAAGGATTCACTAGATGTACAATAAGGATACACTAGCTGTGCAGTAACTATACACTGTACAGTAAGGATTCACTAGATGTACAATAAGGATACACTAGCTGTGCAGTAACTATACACTGTACAGTAACTATACACTGTACAGTAAGGATTCACTAGATGTACAATAAGGATACACTAGCTGTGCAGTAACTATACACTGTACAGTAAGGATACACTAGATGTACAATAAGGATACACTAGCTGTGCAGTAACTATACACTCTACAGTAATATTACACTATACAGTAAGGATACACTAGCTGTGCAGTAACTATACACTGTACAGTAATATTACACTATACAGTAAGGATACACTAGCTGTGCAGTAACTATACACTGTACAGTAAGGATACACTAGATGTACAATAAGGATACACTAGCTGTGCAGTAACTATACACTGTACAGTAATATTACACTATACAGTAAGGATACACTAGCTGTGCAGTAACTATACACTGTACAGTAAGGATACACTAGATGTACAGTAACTATACACTGTACAGTAAGGATACACTAGATGTACAATAAGGATACACTAGCTGTGCAGTAACTATACACTGTACAGTAATATTACACTATACAGTAAGGATACACTAGCTGTGCAGTAACTATACACTGTACAGTAAGGATACACTAGATGTACAATAAGGATACACTAGCTGTGCAGTAACTATACACTGTACAGTAAGGATACACTAGATGTACAATAAGGATACACTAGCTGTGCAGTAACTATACACTCTACAGTAATATTACACTATACAGTAAGGATACACTAGCTGTGCAGTAACTATACACTGTACAGTAATATTACACTATACAGTAAGGATACACTAGCTGTGCAGTAACTATACACTGTACAGTAAGGATACACTAGATGTACAATAAGGATACACTAGCTGTGCAGTAACTATACACTGTACAGTAATATTACACTATACAGTAAGGATACACTAGCTGTGCAGTAACTATACACTGTACAGTAAGGATACACTAGATGTACAGTAACTATACACTGTACAGTAAGGATACACTAGATGTACAATAAGGATACACTAGCTGTGCAGTAACTATACACTGTACAGTAATATTACACTATACAGTAAGGATACACTAGCTGTGCAGTAACTATACACTGTACAGTAAGGATACACTAGATGTACAATAAGGATACACTAGCTGTGCAGTAACTATACACTGTACAGTAAGGATACACTAGATGTACAATAAGGATACACTAGCTGTGCAGTAACTATAAACTGTACAGTAAGGATACACTAGATGTACAATAAGGATACACTAGCTGTGCAGTAACTATACACTGTACAGTAAGGATTCACTAGATGTACAATAACTATACACTGTACAGTAAGGATACACTAGATGTACAATAACTATACACCGTACAGTAAGGATACACTAGATGTACAGTAACTATACACTGTACAGTAATATTACACTATAAAGTAAGGATACACTAGCTGTGCAGTAACTATACACTGTACAGTAAGGATACACTAGATGTACAATAAGGATACACTAGCTGTGCAGTAACTATACACTGTACAGTAAGGATTCACTAGATGTACAATAACTATACACCGTACAGTAAGGATACACTAGATGTACAGTAACTATACACTGTACAGTAATATTACACTATAAAGTAAGGATACACTAGCTGTGCAGTAACTATACACTGTACAGTAAGGATACACTAGATGTACAATAAGGATACACTAGCTGTGCAGTAACTATACACTGTACAGTAAGGATACACTAGATGTACAATAAGGATACACTAGCTGTGCAGTAACTATACACTGTACAGTAATATTACACTATACAGTAAGGATACACTAGCTGTGCAGTAACTATACACTGTACAGTAAGGATACACTAGATGTACAATAAGGATACACTAGCTGTGCAGTAACTATACACTGTACAGTAAGGATACACTAGATGTACAATAAGGATACACTAGCTGTGCAGTAACTATACACTGTACAGTAAGGATACACTAGATGTACAATAAGGATACACTAGCTGTGCAGTAACTATACACTGTACAGTAAGGATACACTAGCTGTGCAGTAACTATACACTGTACAGTAAGGATACACTAGATGTACAATAAGGATACACTAGCTGTGCAGTAACTATACACTGTACAGTAAGGATACACTAGATGTACAGTAACTATACACTGTACAGTAATATTACACTATACAGTAAGGATACACTAGATGTACAATAAGGATACACTAGCTGTGCAGTAACTATACACTGTACAGTAAGGATACACTAGATGTACAATAAGGATACACTAGCTGTGCAGTAACTATACACTGTACAGTAAGGATTCACTAGATGTACAATAAGGATACACTAGCTGTGCAGTAACTATACACTGTACAGTAAGGATTCACTAGAT
The DNA here is from genome assembly GCA_037306005.1 of Rhinophrynus dorsalis. Taxonomy (NCBI): domain Eukaryota; kingdom Metazoa; phylum Chordata; class Amphibia; order Anura; family Rhinophrynidae; genus Rhinophrynus; species Rhinophrynus dorsalis. Next base: position 9,468 of record JBBDGT010000096.1, on the reverse strand, counting down.
GTACAATAAGGATACACTAGCTGTGCAGTAACTATACACTGTACAGTAAGGATTCACTAGATGTACAGTAACTATACACTGTACAGTAAGGATACACTAGATGTACAATAAGGATACACTAGATGTACAGTAACTATACACTGTACAGTAAGGATTCACTAGATGTACAGTAACTATACACTGTACAGTAATATTACACTATAAAGTAAGGATACACTAGCTGTGCAGTAACTATACACTGTACAGTAAGGATACACTAGATGTACAATAAGGATACACTAGCTGTGCAGTAACTATACACTGTACAGTAAGGATACACTAGATGTACAATAAGGATACACTAGCTGTGCAGTAACTATACACTGTACAGTAAGGATTCACTAGATGTACAGTAACTATACACTGTACAGTAATATTACACTATAAAGTAAGGATACACTAGCTGTGCAGTAACTATACACTGTACAGTAATATTACACTGTACAGTAAGGATACACTAGATGTACAATAAGGATACACTAGCTGTGCAGTAACTATACACTGTACAGTAAGGATACACTAGATGTACAGTAACTATACACTGTACAGTAATATTACACTATACAGTAAGGATACACTAGATGTACAATAAGGATACACTAGCTGTGCAGTAACTATACACTGTGCAGTAAGGATACACTAGATGTACAGTAACTATACACTGTACAGTAATATTACACTATAAAGTAAGGATACACTAGCTGTGCAGTAACTATACACTGTACAGTAAGGATTCACTAGATGTACAATAAGGATACACTAGCTGTGCAGTAACTATACACTGTACAGTAACTATACACTGTACAGTAAGGATTCACTAGATGTACAATAAGGATACACTAGCTGTGCAGTAACTATACACTGTACAGTAAGGATACACTAGATGTACAATAAGGATACACTAGCTGTGCAGTAACTATACACTGTACAGTAAGGATACACTAGATGTACAGTAACTATACACTGTACAGTAATATTACACTATAAAGTAAGGATACACTAGCTGTGCAGTAACTATACACTGTACAGTAAGGATACACTAGATGTACAGTAACTATACACTGTACAGTAATATTACACTATACAGTAAGGATACACTAGCTGTGCAGTAACTATACACTGTACAGTAAGGATACACTAGATGTACAATAAGGATACACTAGCTGTGCAGTAACTATACACTGTACAGTAAGGATACACTAGATGTACAGTAACTATACACTGTACAGTAATATTACACTATACAGTAAGGATACACTAGATGTACAATAAGGATACACTAGCTGTGCAGTAACTATACACTGTACAGTAAGGATACACTAGATGTACAATAAGGATACACTAGCTGTGCAGTAACTATACACTGTACAGTAAGGATACACTAGATGTACAATAAGGATACACTAGCTGTGCAGTAACTATACACTGTACAGTAAGGATTCACTAGATGTACAATAAGGATACACTAGCTGTGCAGTAACTATACACTGTACAGTAAGGATTCACTAGATGTACAATAAGGATACACTAGCTGTACAGTAACTATACACTGTACAGTAAGGATTCACTAGATGTACAATAAGGATACACTAGCTGTGCAGTAACTATACACTGTACAGTAAGGATACACTAGATGTACAATAAGGATACACTAGCTGTGCAGTAACTATACACTGTACAGTAAGGATACACTAGATGTACAATAAGGATACACTAGCTGTGCAGTAACTATACACCGTACAGTAAGGATACACTAGATGTACAATAACTATCCACTGTACAGTAAGGATTCACTAGATGTACAGTAACTATACACTGTACAGTAAGGATACACTAGATGTACAGTAACTATACACTGTACAGTAATATTACACTATAAAGTAAGGATACACTAGCTGTGCAGTAACTATACACTGTACAGTAAGGATACACTAGATGTACAGTAACTATACACTGTACAGTAATATTACACTATACAGTAAGGATACACTAGATGTACAATAAGGATACACTAGCTGTGCAGTAACTATACACTATACAGTAAGGATACACTAGATGTACAATAAGGATACACTAGCTGTGCAGTAACTATACACTGTACAGTAAGGATTCACTAGATGTACAATAAGGATACACTAGATGTGCAGTAACTATACACTGTACAGTAAGGATTCACTAGATGTACAATAAGGATACACTAGATGTGCAGTAACTATACACTGTACAGTAAGGATACACTAGATGTACAGTAACTATACACTGTACAGTAATATTACACTATAAAGTAAGGATACACTAGCTGTGCAGTAACTATACACTGTACAGTAAGGATACACTAGATGTACAATAAGGATACACTAGCTGTGCAGTAACTATACACTGTACAGTAAGGATTCACTAGATGTACAATAAGGATACACTAGCTGTGCAGTAACTATACACTGTACAGTAACTATACACTGTACAGTAAGGATTCACTAGATGTACAATAAGGATACACTAGCTGTGCAGTAACTATACACTGTACAGTAAGGATTCACTAGATGTACAATAAGGATACACTAGCTGTGCAGTAACTATACACTGTACAGTAAGGATACACTAGATGTACAATAAGGATACACTAGCTGTGCAGTAACTATACACTGTACAGTAAGGATACACTAGATGTACAATAAGGATACACTAGATGTACAGTAACTATACACTGTACAGTAAGGATACACTAGATGTACAATAAGGATACACTAGCTGTGCAGTAACTATACACTGTACAGTAAGGATACACTAGATGTACAGTAACTATACACTGTACAGTAAGGAGGATACAACTACGTGTGCAGTAAGGATACACTAGCTGTGCAGTAACTATACACTGTACAGTAAGGGATACACTAGATGTACAGTAACTAAACACTGTACAGTAACTATACACCGTACAGTAAGGATACACTAGATGTACAGTAACTAAACACTGTACAGTAACTATACACCGTACAGTAAGGATACACTAGATGTACAGTAACTAAACACTGATACAGTAACTATACACCGTACAGTAAGGATACACTAGCTGTACAGTAACTATACACTGTACAGTAATATTACACTATACAGTAAGGATACACTAGCTGTGCAGTAACTATACACTGTACAGTAAGGATACACTAGCTGTGCAGTAAGGATACACTAGCTGTGCAGTAACTATACACTGTACAGTAAGGATACACTAGATGTACAATAAGGATACACTAGCTGTGCAGTAACTATAAACTGTACAGTAAGGATACACTAGATGTACAGTAACTATACACTGTACAGTAATATTACACTATAAAGTAAGGATACACTAGATGTACAATAAGGATACACTAGCTGTGCAGTAACTATACACTGTACAGTAAGGATACACTAGATGTACAATAAGGATACACTAGCTGTGCAGTAACTATACACTGTACAGTAAGGATACACTAGATGTACAGTAACTAAACACTGTACAGTAACTATACACCGTACAGTAAGGATACACTAGATGTACAGTAACTATACACTGTACAGTAATATTACACTATACAGTAAGGATACACTAGATGTACAATAAGGATACACTAGCTGTGCAGTAACTATACACTGTACAGTAAGGATACACTAGATGTACAATAAGGATACACTAGCTGTGCAGTAACTATACACTGTACAGTAAGGATTCACTAGATGTACAGTAACTATACACTGTACAGTAACTATACACTGTACAGTAAGGATTCACTAGATGTACAGTAACTATACACTGTACAGTAAGGATACACTAGCTGTGCAGTAACTAAACACTGTACAGTAATATATACACTATACAGTAAGGATACACTAGCTGTTACAGTAACTATACACCGTACAGTAAGGATACACTAGATGTACAGTAACTATACACTATACAGTAAGGATACACTAGCTGTACAGTAACTATACACCGTACAGTAAGGATACACTAGCTGTGCAGTAACTAAACACTGTACAGTAATATTACACTATACAGTAAGGATACACTAGCTGTACAGTAACTATACACCGTACAGTAAGGATACACTAGATGTACAGTAACTATACACTATACAGTAAGGATACACTAGCTGTAAAGTAACTATACACCGTACAGTAAGGATACACTAGCTGTGCAGTAACTATACACTGTACAGTAATATTACACTATACAGTAAGGATTCACTAGATGTACAATAAGGATACACTAGCTGTGCAATAACTATACACTGTACAGTAAGGATACACTAGATGTACAATAAGGATACACTAGCTGTGCAGTAACTATACACTGTACAGTAATATTACACTATACAGTAAGGATACACTAGATGTACAGTAACTATACACTGTACAGTAATATTACACTATACAGTAAGGATACACTAGCTGTGCAGTAACTAAACACTGTACAGTAATATTACACTATACAGTAAGGATACACTAGCTGTGCAGTAACTAAACACTGTACAGTAATATTACACTATACAGTAAGGATTCACTAGATGTACAATAAGGATACACTAGCTGTGCAATAACTATACACTGTACAGTAAGGATACACTAGATGTACAATAAGGATACACTAGCTGTGCAGTAACTATACACTGTACAGTAAGGATACACTAGATGTACAGTAAGGATACACTAGCTGTGCAATAACTATACACCGTACAGTAAGGATACACTAGATGTACAATAAGGATACACTAGATGTGCAGTAACTATACACTGTACAGTAATATTACACTATACAGTAAGGATACAATAGCTGTGCAGTAAGGATACACTAGCTGTGCAGTAACTATACACTGTACAGTAAGGATACACTAGATGTACAATAAGGATACACTAGCTGTGCAGTAACTATACACTGTACAGTAAGGATACACTAGATGTACAATAAGGATACACTAGATGTACAGTAACTATACACTGTACAGTAAGGATACACTAGATGTACAATAAGGATACACTAGCTGTGCAGTAACTATACACTATAAAGTAAGGATACACTAGATGTACAATAAGGATACACTAGCTGTGCAGTAACTATACACTGTACAGTAAGGATACACTAGATGTACAATAAGGATACACTAGCTGTGCAGTAACTATACACTGTACAGTAAGGATACACTAGATGTACAATAAGGATACACTAGCTGTGCAGTAACTATACACTGTACAGTAAGGATACACTAGATGTACAATAAGGATACACTAGCTGTGCAGTAACTATACACTGTACAGTAATATTACACTATAAAGTAAGGATACACTAGATGTACAGTAAGGATACACTAGCTGTGCAGTAACTATACACTGTACAGTAAGGATACACTAGATGTACAATAAGGATACACTAGCTGTGCAGTAACTATACACTGTACAGTAAGGATACACTAGATGTACAATAAGGATACACTAGCTGTGCAGTAACTATACACTGTACAGTAAGGATACACTAGATGTACAGTAACTAAACACTGTACAGTAACTATACACCGTACAGTAAGGATACACTAGCTGTACAGTAACTATACACTGTACAGTAATATTACACTATACAGTAAGGATACACTAGCTGTACAGTAAGGATACACTAGCTGTGCAGTAACTATACACTGTACAGTAATATTACACTATACAGTAAGGATACACTAGATGTACAATAACTATACACTGTACAGTAAGGATACACTAGCTGTGCAGTAACTATACACTGTACAGTAATATTACACTATACAGTAAGGATACACTAGCTGTGCAGTAACTATACACCGTACAGTAATATTACACTATACAGTAAGGATACACTAGCTGTGCAGTAACTATACACTGTACAGTAAGGATACACTAGCTGTGCAGTAACTATACACTGGTACAGTAAGGATTCACTAGATGTACAATAAGGGATACACTAGCTGTGCAGTAACTATACACTGTACAGTAAGGATTCACTAGATGTACAGTAACTATACACTGTACAGTAATATTACACTATAAAGTAAGGATACACTAGATGTACAATAAGGATACACTAGCTGTGCAGTAACTATACACTGTACAGTAAGGATACACTAGATGTACAATAAGGATACACTAGCTGTGCAGTAACTATACACTGTACAGTAAGGATACACTAGCTGTACAGTAACTATACACTGTACAGTAATATTACACTATAAAGTAAGGATACACTAGATGTACAATAAGGATACACTAGCTGTGCAGTAACTATACACTGTACAGTAAGGATACACTAGATGTACAATAAGGATACACTAGATGTACAGTAACTATACACTGTACAGTAAGGATACACTAGATGTACAATAAGGATACACTAGCTGTGCAGTAACTATACACTGTACAGTAAGGATACACTAGATGTACAGTAACTATACACTGTACAGTAAGGATACACTAGATGTACAATAAGCATACACTAGCTGTGCAGTAACTATACACTGTACAGTAAGGATACACTAGATGTACAATAAGGATACACTAGCTGTGCAGTAACTATACACTGTACAGTAAGGATACACTAGATGTACAATAAGGATACACTAGCTGTGCAGTAACTATACACTGTACAGTAAGGATACACTAGATGTACAATAAGGATACACTAGCTGTGCAGTAACTATACACTGTACAGTAAGGATACACTAGATGTACAATAAGGATTACACTAGCTGTGCAGGTAACTATACACTGTACAGTAAGGATACACTAGATGTACAATAAGGATACACTAGCTGTGCAGTAACTATACACTGTACAGTAAGGATACACTAGCTGTGCAGTAACTATACACTGTACAGTAAGGATACACTAGATGTACAGTAACTAAAACACTGTACAGTTAACTATACACCGTACAGTAAGGATACACTAGATGTACAGTAACTAAACACTGTACAGTAACTATACACGTACAGTAAGGATACACTAGCTGTGCAGTAACTATACACTGTACAGTAAGGATACACTAGATGTACAATAAGGATACACTAGCTGTGCAGTAACTATACACTATACAGTAAGGATACACTAGCTGTACAGTAACTATACACCGTACAGTAAGGATACACTAGCTGTGCAGTAACTAAACACTGTACAGTAATATTACACTATACAGTAAGGATACACTAGCTGTACAGTAACTATACACCGTACAGTAAGGATACACTAGATGTACAGTAACTATACACTATACAGTAAGGATACACTAGCTGTACAGTAACTATACACCGTACAGTAAGGATACACTAGCTGTGCAGTAACTATACACTGTACAGTAATATTACACTATACAGTAAGGATTCACTAGATGTACAATAAGGGATACACTAGCTGTGCAATAACTATACACTGTACAGTAAGGATACACTAGATGTACAATAAGGATACACTAGCTGTGCAGTAACTATACACTGTACAGTAATATTACACTATACAGTAAGGATACACTAGCTGTGCAGTAACTAAACACTGTACAGTAATATTACACTATACAGTAAGGATACACTAGCTGTGCAGTAACTAAACACTGTACAGTAATATTACACTATACAGTAAGGATTCACTAGGATGTACAATAAGGATACACTAGCTGTGCAATAACTATACACTGTACAGTAAGGATACACTAGATGTTACAGTAAGGATACACTAGCTGTGCAATAACTATACACCGTACAGTAAGGATACACTAGATGTACAATAAGGATACACTAGATGTGCAGTAACTATACACTGTACAGTAATATTACACTATACAGTAAGGATACAATAGCTGTGCAGTAAGGATACACTAGCTGTGCAGTAACTATACACTGTACAGTAAGGATACACTAGATGTACAATAAGGATACACTAGCTGTGCAGTAACTATACACTGTACAGTAAGGATACACTAGATGTACAATAAGGATACACTAGATGTACAGTAACTATACACTGTACAGTAAGGATACACTAGATGTACAATAAGGATACACTAGCTGTGCAGTAACTATACACTATAAAGTAAGGATACACTAGATGTACAATAAGGATACACTAGCTGTGCAGTAACTATACACTGTACAGTAAGGATACACTAGATTGTACAATAAGATACACTAGCTGTGCAGTAACTATACACTGTACAGTAAGGATACACTAGATGTACAATAAGGGATACACTAGCTGTGCAGTAACTATACACTGTACAGTAAGGATACACTAGATGTACAATTAAGGATACACTAGCTGTGCAGTAACTATACACTGTACAGTAATATTACACTATAAGTAAGGATACACTAGATGTACAGTAAGGATACACTAGCTGTGCAGTAACTATACACTGTACAGTAAGGATACACTAGATGTACAATAAGGATACACTAGCTGTGCAGTAACTATACACTGTACAGTAAGGATACACTAGATGTACAATAAGGATACACTAGCTGTGCAGTAACTATACACTGTACAGTAAGGATACACTAGATGTACAGTAACTAACACTGTACAGTAACTATACACCGTACAGTAAGGATACACTAGCTGTGCAGTAACTATACACTGTACAGTAATATTACACTATACAGTAAGGATACACTAGCTGTACAGTAAGGATACACTAGCTGTGCAGTAACTATACACTGTACAGTAATATTACACTATACAGTAAGGATACACTAGCTGTACAGTAAGGATACACTAGCTGTACAGTAACTATACACTGTACAGTAATATTACACTATACAGTAAGGATACACTAGATGTACAATAACTATACCCTGTACAGTAAGGATACACTAGCTGTGCAGTAACTATACACTGTACAGTAATATTACACTATACAGTAGGATACACTAGATGTACAGTAACTATACACCGTACAGTAATATTACACTATACAGTAAGGATACACTAGCTGTGCAGTAACTATACACTGTACAGTAAGGATACACTAGCTGTGCAGTAAGGATACACTAGCTGTACAGTAACTATACACTGTACAGTAATATTACACTATACAGTAGGGATACACTTAGATGTACAATAACTATACACTGTACAGTATATATTACACTATACAGTAAGGATACACTAGCTGTACAGTAAGGATACACTAGCTGTACAGTAACTATACACTGTACAGTAATATTACACTATACAGTAAGGATACACTAGTATGTACAATAACTATACACTGTACCGTATGGATAACTAGCTGTGCAGTAAACTATACACTGTACAGTAATATTACACTATACAGTAAGGATACACTAGATGTACAGTAACTATACACCGTACAGTCAAATTACCACTATACAGTAAGGACTAACACTAGCTGTGCAGTAACTATAACACCCTCGTAAA